>JAFVLL020034058.1:83003-99224 GCA_021397915.2 Tor tambroides
AAACTTTCTCTCAATTTAATTAGTTTTTTTAGCACCCCCTCTGAACTGTTAAGCCCCCCCCTTAGCACCCGCAACAAAAAAATCCTGGAGCCACCACTGCATCCACCTTTGACTCAAAAACCTGGTCACCTATACGGCTAAAATCACATGACACACAGGAGAGCAAATGTTAGACAGTGTCCTTAAACATGACCTTTGATCATCAGTAGTTGTGTGACATTGAAACCCAGAGGATATCTAGATCCAAAAATAAACCCTCTGGCTATTTACTTTTCACTAAAATCACAAACAAAAAGAACAAGAAAAGTGAACTTTGCCATACTTTTCTAGTGTCACACAAACGAGTTCAGAGCTGTGGAAAGATGTGCTTTTATGTGCTTATACAACGCATCTTGCTATTATTCTGAATGGTCAGATTTATACTCTGGGGGGCTTTTGTGATGAGTTTACAGTGCAGTATGCAGGAGCTAGAGCAAAAAAAGAAAAAAACGTTGGTCTCAGTTTACAAGCGCATCATTAATCATCCCATGTCGGTTAACTGTGTTAATGGTTTAACCCAGGGGTCGTTACTAGGGGGTCTGCGGTTGTCCTGCAGGGGAGCTGGAAATTGTTGTTACATCTTAAACAGATTTTTGTGGCAAACAAAACGAAGCAGTTCAGCTGAATGTTTAATTCTCCTCCAACAATAAAATACATCAAGTAAAATTAAAATGTAATGTTCTTAATGACTTTTAAATGTGAGCTTCATGGCAAAGTTCATAAATATCCTGTATTCAATATAATGTTGTTGTTTTTTTTTAAGAAGTCTCTTATGCTCACAAAGGCTGCATTTATTTAATTAAAAAAATGTAGAAAACAGTAATATTGTGAAATATTATTACAATTGAAAACAGCTGTTTTCTTTTTTTTAAAATCAATTTTAAAATGTAATGTATTACTGTGATGGCAAAGCTGAATTTTCAGTAGCATTCATTACTCCAGTCTTGAGTGTCACATGATCCTTCAGAAATCATTCTAATATGCAGATTTGGTGCTCACAAACATGAATTATTCTTATTATCAATGTTGAACAGTTGAACAGTTGTGCTGCTTAATATTATTAATATACTGTAAAGGATTTGAGAGGTCCAAACTCAACATTTTATGAAAATGTTCAGTTTGCACAATCAAATGATGTGAACTGAAAGCCTTTTAACACTGGCAACCAATTGAACATTTTCAGAGCAACATTTTTACAGTGCATGGGGCTCTTGGCCTGAAAAACAACCCCTGGTTTTACAATGCCTCCTTTTTCTGAAATATTAAAGGTATTTGTTAGTGAATGTTATTTAGCTTCTTTTATGACTTTTCTCATTACAGCCTTTCTCTCCGGAGGACTCAGAGGAGGGGTGAGTTTCTGTCTTTTGCCTACTTCATGCTCATTTATGTCAACAATGTTTGTTCAAGACAGGGGAGGGTTTAAAATGTGCATTATTAGAGCAAAACAGCCTTTAGCTCTGCCTTGAAGTGTTGCTCCATGTACAGCGTTTCCAGGAAATGTGCAGGTGCTGTTTGTGTCATGGGTAATGATGTACTTGTTAGCTCCTTCTTTTCTATAGGGATGGAGGTTTTCTCAGAACTACACTCATGTGCTGTATCTTTCTAATCGTCTCCTCTCTCTTCCCTCTTTCAATGTTCAGCTCAGCTATGAAGAGATTACCTTATTCCGAGGAGGAGTTTGGATCACCTCCTAATAAGCTGGCAAGGATGGACGAGCCCAAAAGAGGTGTGTTATAACTGGAACTAGGTTATATGTCATTTGTTTTGTCCTTGCTGTGGATGAGACAGATTTTTTGGGGTACTTTTGTGTTTATTTCAGTATTGTTGGCACTATAGTATCGGCACTGGTATGGTGCAATGCCATTTGGTTGCTTGTGAGTAACCACACACAAAAACATCCTAATTCAAAACACATTTGCTCAGTTCCAAAACTTAGTGAGCTGCCTGTGAAGGATATCTACTAAGATGTTGTTTCTGACTAACTCTAAGGCAATATCACATGTATCCTTCATGGAAAAGACAATCCCATAATGCACTGCAGTTTGCTCAGTAAAAATAAAAAATAAAAATGGCAGACTTTCTGAGAGAAATGTTGGTTTTAAATATATGCTGCATTCAAGTCATGCTGTAATTATCGTAATTATGAGATGACAACTCGTGACGTTCATGTCCACAAACTAGGAATTATGTGTTTCTGTGGCAATACTATCAACGCCAAAATGAATTTACAGCAGTCAGGTGGTACAGCAGTCACGTGATGCAAGTCACAGCTCTCAGAAAATTCAATTTACAAGTTGCAATTACAAGTTCTAAATAGTATAATAAAATATTTTTTAATTGTAATTAGTGCTGTCAAACGATTAATCGTGATTAATTGCATCCAAAATAAAAGTTTTTGTTTACATAATATATGAGTGTGTACTGTGTATATTTATTATGTATATATAAATACAAACACATGCATGAATATATTTAAGGAAAATATGTGTGATGTGTTTATATATAAAATATATTTATATAGAATATAAAATATAATAATATAAATATATAAATGTATATACATGTAAACATTTTAAAAAATATATACTTAATGTGTGTGTATTTATATATACATAATAAATAAACACAGTACACATACATATATTATGTAAACAAAAACTTTTATTTTGGATACGATTAATCGTGATTAATCATTTGACAGCACAAATTATGATAAAAATCTACATATAATAATAATAATAATAATAATAGATATTATTTAATAATTGTAAATGGTAAAAATTAAATAATATTTTAAAATATATATTTGTATTTATATTCATGTTAATTATATAAAAATATAGTTTTATTGTTTTTCATTTTAATATTTTACCCAGTATGTGTGCTATGTCATTTATTTTATGCTTATTAGAGTGTGAATTAGCTTAGCAACATGCTGTTATCAAACTTTATTGAAATCAGTTGTACATGTTAGAGAATTCAGAGTTTAAAAGTTGTAATTATGAGTTCTATGAGGATGGGAATGGTTTTCATAAGTTTTGAATCTCATAATTCCGACAAGGCGTGAATGCACCTATATTTACATTTCATGCAGTACCGAAGAGTATCCATAAAATAATATAATTAAAAATTATTTTGAATAATTGTAAAAATATAATAACAACAATAACAGTATATCATTTAATTAAAATAATAATATATACTTTATTTGATTTAATACTAATATGTATTTTTATATCAAAAATATTTAATTTAAATATTTAATAATTATTATTATTATTTATAATAATAAGATTTTTAAAAATTTGTTCTTTATTTTGATTATTTCACCCAGTATTTGTGTGTGCTACAGCATGTCATTAATTTTATGTGTATTGTAATATTTATTAGCTTAGCAACATGCTCATGCCAACCCAGGCTCATAGGAAGTACGTGCTTGTGGCGATGTTTCTGCAACACCATTTTTACGTACCTTACTGCACGTTTCGCTGCAGTTTCAAAATGATACGTCCAGTGAGTGGCGCTAAAATGCACATTCAGTACGTGACCATGGCCACGTTTTTATTTTTATTATGTTGGTACAGGCACATATTGCTGGATTTTTATTGCTGCACACAATGCACCTTTGTGTGCAGCACCCCCTACACCAAATCCAACACTAAACCTAACCGATAGTGTTAACGAATGCAAAAGTGATATAAAATCATATTCGTTGATGCAACCATGTTATACTTCCTTAAACGCAGGTATCAGCTGTTTTGTCAAACTGTAATTTCCCAGGATTTGTGCTTGAGCTCTTCCACTCACAAGTGCAAACCACCGAGCAAACTTACTGACTTAGAAAACCCATACATTTCAAGCTGTATATGTGACGCTAACGTTTAAAAGTACCAGTTTTCAAATCTTGCAGCAATCGTTAAAATTGGTTTGAATAAGAATATTAGGCTTTCTTTATCGAAACTCTGGCCCTGGAAATCATACTTTGTGTGAAAGGAGCCTCTAGTGTTCATTTCAACTGGAAACTGCAGCGATTTGTACGTATAGGTACGTTTTTTGAGTTTTGCAGAAATGTACATAGAGGCACATATTTCCAATGAGCCTGGGTAGGCTCATGCTCATATCGAACTTTTGTTTTTTTAATTAATTGCGTGTGTGGGGCACTGTTTACGTGATGTGCGGAGTCACTCTGTCCAGTGTTCCAGATCAGTCACTTGTGAGGTTCCATGACGTTAGGATGCTGCCTTTGTGGGTAGTAGGCAGTGATTCAGCTGACTAGGTTTTGGAACAGAGCTATTGTTTGTACCCAGATAGGTCCTAATTATAGACTAGTACGTCTCAACATTTCAGTGGCAATCATTACTGCTTAGATCACTTTAACAAAAGATGCAAAACCAAACATCGGTGGGATTTAGTAAATAAAGAACGGAAATTTGCTGCTAGCCCTCCCAACACGATGCCTTGTCTCTCTGTGGCCATCCTCTGCTTGTTTATCTATCGAATAGCAGTCACGGTCAGCCATGTGTGGGTGGATTTAACCAAACCTCTTGCCAAAGGCAACACGTCGGCTTTGGAGTAGGATGTAATGTGTGTAATCTGTGTACTCCGGACTGTCCACAGCACTGAACCTCCCTTGCTGTAGCTCAGTGTTCCCAGTAATGGCTTGGGATGCTGCCCAGTCCTTCTGGGGTTTTTGGGTGAAAGGGGAGGAGGGGACGGCACCGGTGTTTATAGACCTCAGCAGCAACCCCAACTACAGGGAACAGAATGTGAGACACAAGGTTTTTAAAGGCATGCATTAGAAGAGCATTTCAAATCATCTGCCGCAGCCGCATGAAAGCCTTGGCTGATGACTTGGACTTTACTTTCTAGTTTATTTTGGTTTCCAAGTCTGACCTCAGTTTCAAGAAAACTGGGCTTGCAGTTTGTGCGTGAGTGACCATAGCTGACCACATTTCTCTGCCTTTGCAGTTTTGCTGTATGTGCGCAAGGAGGCAGAGGAAGTGTTTGATGCTCTCATGCTGAAAACTCCCACTCTAAAAGGCCTGGTGGAAGCGGTGAGTTCACTACTCTTTTCCCAAATGTCCACAATCGACATTATTAGTGCCGTTTGCTAAGGCAAGCTTCACTTTTGATCATATACGGTTAGGAAATGGTGAACACACATTCCCATTAAGCACTGTGGTGAGCTCAGTCTATAAAATAAATCCAATGTAGTATACATAAAAAAGTGTAAGTAGGTAAATAAGTCTATTTACTAAAATATTTGGTTGTGCTTTGTGTTTTTATGCTTATTATGGTATTAAATTAACCACATGCTAACATCAATCTATGGAAATCAATTGCACCAACTAAAACATTCCCATAATGCACTGCGATGAGCGCTGTCAAAAATAAATCCAGTATAGTGGATGTCAAAAAGTATCCTTAAAATCATTTAAAAATATGATTTAATTAAAATGGTCATAATGCTGAAGTATTAAAACAATTATTAAAACTATTTAAAAAATTGTAACTTAATTAAACTATTTCTTTGTGCTTTGTAAATTTATGCTTATAAGACTGTTGGTCTGTTAGCTTAGCAACATGCTAACTTAAAACTCCATATGACCTGGAATTAATTTCACTTTTTGAAACAATCATTCTTTGACTTTTTCTCTGCCTGATGATAAAACTAATAGCAGTGCACTAAAGACACTAGAAGAGTGGCCACACATGACATGAGCGTCATGGTAGAGTATTTTGTTCAGGCAAGAACCACTCACATTTCTTTAGGAAATGTAAACCTAATATAACTAATACAGGTTCACTGCCTTTAGTACAGGGTTATTTAAGGACACAGTCACAGAAAGAATGGAGAAAAATATTTATTTAATGTTCTAAACATTATAACAGTATCATTTTGTTTAGTAATGCATCGCTTGCACCACACAAACAGACAATAACACACACGAACACTCCATCCAAGAAGGCTCCCACCCAAAAATTATACATCCCATCCAAACCCACAGCTACGTTTCTAATGCAGTGCAGCACCTCCCAGAGAAATTCAGATGCCAGAGAAGTGCACTAACATGTGGCCAGTGCAGAAAAGTCCCTGAAATTAGAGTCTGAAGTTGGGTGATTTAATGGGGACATTGAGTTACGTAGCAGGAGATCTACTGTCAATAGGCCTTCTGCATTAAAACATTGAAGGAGGCCATAACGAGAATCACGCTTCCTCACAAACACATCCATCTAATAATCACAAAAGCTGGCAAGGGTTAAAGAGGTTCCTGTGACAGGGACGTGTTTTCATGTAGTGTACGTAACACAACGCTAACCAAGCATTGCAACACTTCAGCCAGCTATGAGAATGAGAAGAGAGAATGTTAGGATAACGTCAGGGGGGTGGGTGGGGGGTTGGGAAAACATTAAACTGAACCACTCGTATCCCGAAATAAGATGAACTTTGATTCTGGTTGGCTTGAAAACTTACTTAGGCCTACAAATGTTCCATTTAATCAGTACATAGTGTTGCATTACTCACTGAATTACTACTTTAAATAGACAGTTCACTCAAACATGAAAATTCTGTCACCATTTGTGGAACATAAAAGAAGATACTTGTCTGATAAATGTCTGAAGATTGTTTTTTAAAAAATAGCTTCTTTGAACTATCCTTTTAAAGGAAGGGACCAGTCTGTGATTTTCAAGATGGATTTGTTTTATTGTAACCACCTTGTATTGAGTAACAGTGTTTCTTTCAGCCATTCTAAAAGTCTAATTATATAAGTGTACTTTGCAAAGAAATTCATTATTATTGTGCTGAGTTGCTTAAAATGATCAGTTGCTGTCCTTACTGCTATGTAATTAACAATTGCATGTTAATAGACTTAACTTCATGCTAATGGATTTGCTCTCCACCAGATTTCAGAGAAATATGATGTTCCTCTTGAGAAGATGGGAAAGGTCTGCAAGAAATGCAAGAAAGGGTAAGATTTCTTTAAACTAGAGCTGTCAGTCGATTACATTTAGGGGCTATGGTTTGCATTAAATTCATGATTTATTTTTAATTGAATTCATTCGATTTATTTTTTCTAGATTTATATTTTTTATTTCTATTTTAGATTATTTATTATTTTAGAATTAATTTATTTTTAATGATTATAACTAATGAAACTAATGAAATATAAATACAAAATAAATTAAAAATATAAATCTAGAGCTAAAAAAATGACTAAATAATGAATTAAATAAAAAATTCATTTTAGTCCTCTATATTAAATTCTTACAAGATATTTTTATTTTTTATGGTAAATTAATTTCAATGTATTTTTATGAATGTATTTAGTAAATCATTTTACTAAATTACCATGTTAAATTGACAGCCCTAATTTAACCGTTTGACCAATCACTGAACCACGGTCAGTCAGGGGTAAAACTAAACCGCAGTGTCCCTCCACCTCTGTTTCTTTTCAGGATCTTGGTAAACATGGACGACAACATCATCAAGCACTACTCCAACGAGGACACCTTCCAGATCCAGATGGAGGAAATGGGAGGAATGTTTAAACTCACGCTGACAGAGATTTGAAGATCCTACAGACTGGTTTACACCAGGCTTCCGGCTCTATTAGGATACAACAGATCCCTCAGCAACTCACTGTCATCTTTTAGTATAGTCTAATGAACAGTTTTTGGGTGACCTAATACAGTATATGAGCCTTAAGTACTTTGTGAATTGAGAGCGAAATAGTAGAATCTCTCTCTGATGTGTTTCTGTCAAATACCTTGAAGTTTTGAGCCATATTTTCTATTTTACCTGAGTATAAGCAGATAGCTGTCTTTTCAATCTTTTCTCAATTGTTTCGTGATGCTGAAAGAGAGGTCACAATAATAATTTACTATTAGTTTTCCTCTTTAAAGTCATAGCACTGGAGATGATAATCTCAAAAAAGGATGAATGAATAGGATGTAGTGAAATGGGTTTGGGGAATCCGCATTGCTTCGCTGTATTGATATTAATAACCCTGAGCAGTATTTAGTGAGTACAGTATATTATCTCTTGCTCAGAAACTCTATGAGATGCAGTGTCACAAGCACTGTGTGTACAGTATGTGTGTAACTTTTATTCCCAAGAAAAATGTTCTATTTTCAACCCTTAGACTTCCCCAAAGTCTGTCATTCCTTATATGAACAAATAAGGTCCATACAACAGGCCCTCTGATAAATCCTTCAGAAGGCATTTTCAAAATGTGATCCATAGAGAATCAGTATAAACTTTCTTTATTTTAACAAAATAACACTACAGATTTATAAGCACATTATTTTGTATTGTTAGCAAATGAACAGTGCACATGCTAAAACTATAATTCATATTTCACTTCTGATTATGCATTCTCCTTTCTAAAATATGTTGTTTCTGATTAAATGTACAGCTTTTGATTCATTTTTCTAAATGTAACTGATACACTCTTTGTATCATTGCTTTTGTATATATTTATTGGCATGCTGGGATGTGACTTTTTTATAACTATAACAAAGTTTTCTATACTATTTTAAATTTTTACATGGAATCATTCTAAATGATCTATTTATGCAAATGGGAATATTTGTAGTTTGTTGTTAATGTCTGATTTGGATTTAATGTGCATATTTAAGTGTTCTTATACACACAGATATTGTTTTCCTTTACTTCTTAACTGTTAGTCAGACATGTTTCCTTTTTTGTATCAGATACACATCTGAAGCTCTAATAAAAGCCACTTGGGCCCTTGTATTTTATTTGGCTGTCTCTGTGTCCTGTGGTTTTCAGCTAGCTGTATCCAAAAGAGTTGTCATGGAAACAGGCTGTGCTCCAATAGCCCATCTGTCTGGTGGACAGGAAGTGGGCGGCTAAATAGAGAGTGTCTCAAATCAACAGTGGCCTCAAATACCCCCTCAGCCTCAGTTCCCCTCTTTTAAGTTCCTTCATGGAGGGGGAAAAAAAATCACTCTTCACCAGGGAGGAGAGAGAGTTATTTTATTTTATATTTTTATTCCACTTGTAATTTTTTTTAATATTTATATCAATATTTTTATCTTTCATTTATATTACAATTATATTTTTGTATGTATTTTTTGTACAAAAATAATATTTTATTTTTTATTATTTTATGAATTCACAGTATTTCTATCTATTTATTTATTGTAAATTTATTTTTTCTGTATTTTAGAATTCCTGCACACACACATAAAAAGAATGCAAAAAAAAAAAAAAAAAGAGAGTCCAAGTGGTAAGTGAACTGTTTCTGTGCATGCTAAGCTCTAGAGATGCAAGTGAGAGAAAAAAATCTTCATCATCATTTTCATCATGAGCCTCTTCATGAGTGGGCTTCACCATAACACGAGAGATCTGGCTAGATTTTACTCAGGGACGTTTAGTGTCACAACAATGCGGTGAGCCATCTGCTTTGTGTTTTACACCTCCATCTTTCTTCCACAATTTTCCATGAACCACTTCTGTCCTCATGCAACCTTGTAGTATTGGCTTCACTAACCTCCTAGTTGAATTCTCATTGTTTACAGCAGCTATTACTCCAGTCTTCAGAGTAACATGAACCTTCAGAAATCATTCTAATATGCTGATTTGAAAAAGTTATGCTGTTTAATATTTCTGTGGAACTGTGATACTTCTTTTTTTTCCACAGCATGTTCTTAGTTTGGCACTAAAACATCTCATAAAGTACTAGATTTGGCTTCTTCCTTACACATACTCAGTAATAAATTTAAGGAGGATAAGTGTTTTTATAGCATTTATATAAGCTTTTTAGAGCAGACAGAGCTAAATAAATCCATAAAGATAGCGTTTTATATGTTTGTTGTTGTAATACTTGAATTTATGTGTGACGAACTATAGGCTACTATAGCTTTAAGAGAAAAAGTAATGACTTTGTTTTCAACCCGTGGGAAGTTTGACACACTTAAAATGTTAAAATATAGGTCAGGAGGGGTATTAAGTAGCCTGTTCTTCCTGTGTGTGTCTGCACGCACACAAAAACCCCCATTATGTTGTTTGCTAACATTCTTGCCCTAATCCATTCTCATTCACAGCACTTGTTTGTAATCAAGTGGGTAAAATGCTGAAAGGCCTGTAATAAAAAAAAGCCCTGCAGTGACAGAGAATCTGTGGAGAGATTCTGAGTTTTTTCATTCCCTCTCTTCCTGTCAGTGGTTACTCTTTACTCAAAACCATACCTCTAAACACCTTGCTTTGAGCTATAATGGCTGAACTTGGCCAAAGAACACAAAGACAGCATGTGGAGAAGCAATATAGGCTCATCCTGGCCCTATCTGCAGCTGTGACTGTTTAGGCCCTGAGGACTGTGCCATGGCTCTGAGTCAGCACACTCTTACTGGATTACCTTAATACTCAGCACAAACACACCCTTCACTCGCCCACTCACCCTGACTGTTGACTGACAGGGCAACAGTCTTTCATACCTATTGCTGTAGACCTTTTGGTAAAACTGTGTAAACAGAAACTGCCATTGCTCATCTTGGCCTATATTCTTCAAACGCATAGGAAACAGACACTGGGTTATTTATAGTTCACTACGACGGTTGAAGTATATCACGCTCAAAGGCCATGCAGCTGATTTGGTCTCCCGACTTGGCCATCAGCCTGCTCTAAACTGACAGAAGCCTCAACTGGGCCTGACTATATATATTTATCTATCAGGTTTTTATCTGTCTATCTATCTATCTATCTATCTATCTATCTATCTATCTATCTATCTATCTATCTATCTGTCTAAGCAAGGATGCATTAAATTGATCAAAAGTGACAGTAGTAGTCATGTTGCAAGATTTATATTTCAAATAAATTAAACAACATTCAACATTGCTAATAATAGGAAATGTTTCTTGCAAATCAGCATAAATCAGAATGGTTTCTAAAGGATCTTGTGACTGAAGACTAGAGTGATGATGCTGAAAATTCAGCTTTGGCATTACAGTAATAAATTATACATTATATTTGAATAGAAATCTGTTATTTTAAATTGCTACATTATTACAGTTTTTACTGAATCTCTAATGAAATAAATGTATTTGCATAATAAATATCTTTCAAAAATATTTTTAAAAAATCATACCAATTCCAAGCTTTTGAACAATAGTTTATATAATACATTTATGTGTATACTATTAATACAATACAACAGCTTTGTATCAGTCGCATCTTGTATGCTTTATTTACCACAAATGCCGTAAATTAAGCTGAATAAAAAATGCATCTTTCAGTAAGATGGTGTGCAGTGACTGCTGGGTAAAGATACTGTTTGTGTCCATGTGCACTTGTTCCCTATGCCCTACACATATGCTCCGTGTGATTTGGAATCTCACTAGAGATGCCTCAAGGGCTTTCCCCCCCTGTCGACATTATACTCATGCCATAATTCCAAGAGATATTTTTTTATTATTATTATTGTTTTGTTTTCAAATAGTTTGGCATCTTATGATTGATCATGTGTAGTTCTAGCAATACTGTTTTTTTATTTTATTTTAGGAAACTAATTAATATCGGAGTGACCTCAAATCCTGTGGCTGGGTACTTCAAGCAAGCTTGTTTGCACTCTGTTTGTGACATTGACCGAGTAACTCTTTCCCATTTAATTTGGGAGAGAGTTTAATCTAAAACAACACAAACGGTCACAGTGATGAATCAATGTGGCCAAAACAAAACTTTTCCTGTAGGTGTCAATCCTCTCCACCTGTTGTTTATGGTTTTGTGGAGTTTTTTTTTTTTCACTGGAGGTGGAGCTTGTTTGCTACCCCTTTGTTTTTTAAATACACATAAATTGGTCTTGACCAAACTCATTTGAAGCACTGAAAACAAACCTGAGGAACTATTTTTGTGCACATTTTTATGTACAGCTTTTGATTCAAATGTGTATTTTATATGTATTTTGTGCATAAGAATACAGATTCAAATCCTGAATAAAACGCTAAAATAGTTACAATTCTTAGCTTCATTTGCTTTGTGTGTTCGAAATCACACAATCACTAACTTCTGAACGTGTATATTTCATCACATTTATATAAAAGTATAAAAGAACACCACTTTTAAAGTATCCTCAATAACACATTGTTTGTGAGGTAAGTGAGGAACATCTGTGACAAGCTCAGGCATATCTACATTATTTTCGTAACATAACTCAGACACAAAGATGATTTAAGATGTTACTAATGTGATTAAAGGTACATTTGAAAATGTATCTATTTCATGTGGAATTACAGAAGATTGTTTACTGATTTAGACTGACCATGCCCATCTATTTTGGTTACATATCTCTTACATTGTCTTTATAGTTTATATCGACTTTTTAGGACAGCATAACGTGTCTGTTGTATAACTTCTGCACATAATGACACAACAGATCTTTATAACTGAGCTCAGAAAACAAATCATAAAGACGTAATGAGTAGTCGATGATGCATTTAAACACCTCCATCTACAAGAAATCTACTGACAACACAAATAATACCAAATGTTTGGGCTTTCTGAAGATTAAAATCATTAAACAAACACTATTCATAAATCACATATCTAGCAGAGGGAAAATACTGGAAAGTACAGTGACGAACCATGCATCAGATGATCAGTATAGCCTGGAAGGCTGTGAATGAGACTTAATTTGACCACTAACAGGTTTGTCTGGTTCATCAGAACTCAATGAATTATGCTCATGGGCCCCCCCCCCCCCCCCCCCCCCCCAAAAATAAAAATAAAATAAAATAATAAAGGACTCTGCATTATACAAGTGGTTTGAAAAATGGATGGAAATATACCTGTATATATACACACACATATTTTTTTTGTTCTTATTTTGTTCGTATTATCCAAAATATATAATAAAATTTTTTCCTTCTGAACAAAAAGAACAAGAAGGCTACCAATACTATATATGTATATATATATATATATATATATATATATATATGGTGTATAAAATGTATAATGCATCTATGTTACATGCAATAAATTTAAAGTATAACTTGCTTAGTCATTTTAACCAACTACAGGTCACATACAAGTCTCTACACATGGCAGAGCAGATGACTTTGTCAACTGTGCCACTCAGCACCTTACATACCACAGAACAGGATCTGTTTTAAAACAAAAATTACGTTCTGTTCCAAACATTGCCCTTTCACCCAGATACACACCCACTGTAGTGAAGCAACTGAGGAGTTTCTGTTGATCAGCCTGTTGTTGAGATCTACGTGCATCTGAATTGCCCATAAGTGCTGCCAAAACACACACACACACACACACACACACACACACACACACACACACACACACACACATGCAGCCAATACCTTTTAATGACATCTGCTTAGGTTTTCAGATCTAAATAAGAGAAAGATGGAAGTAGTGTAGTAAAGTATGTAGTACAGAAAAATACACTAAAAACATTATGCCATGTTGTATATGGAAATATTCCCAAATATGAGACCAAATGCATAATACAAGAACACCACAAGCACAGTAGTATTTTCAACACCTCTTAAAATAACTGACCCACGCTCTTCTCTGGACTGAAGCCGTTATGTGAGAACTGGTGTCGGGCGCTTGGAGGTTTGGGAAGGGGTGGGAATGGGGTGATGCGAATAGCATAACCTTTCCTCTAGTTTCCTTCCTTTCACTCTCAGTCTGGCCCTCTTATATCACAAACATGCCTCCCGCTCCTAACATTACTCCTACACTTCCCACACGCCGCTCGCTGTTGGCAGAACACGATCCTCACTAGAGCACAGACCGCCTGAGGTTACGTGATGCACTCGGCAGTCCTGCTGCCGCTGAACAAGCTGCTTTCATAAGTGCACACCAGCAGACAAACTTACATGTGGCCTTACGTCCTAGATGGCCAGGAGATAATTTTTTTAAAGAGCTTTATACAATAGAGATTGTTTCAAAGCATCTCCGTATTAAACAGGAAAGTAACAGAATCAAAGAATCAATGATGCAAACTTAAAAAATGAGGCAAATCTGAATTCTGCAAGACAGCTACTACATTATATTGTGATTTGACAAATTTCTTTGATTAAAGCAGTTATTCCCAACTGGAGGTACCTCAAATAATACTTAAGTAGGTTTCAGGTAGTAACAGGAAAGATTTTTATTTATTTAGTTGTTTATTTATTTAAGAAAGAACATTAAATTAAAATATTAGTGCTTAACCAAAAGTTTCAAATAATAATGTTTGTGATTTGTGAACATTAAAAACATTTTAATGTTTTTGTCCCATCAAATGTCTCAGCCAAATAAGCTAAATTGAAATGATTAAAATAAACAATAAACAAATAATAAGATTCCATATTTCTTGAACTGCTTCTGTTTGATAAGTTCTATTTTTCACCCACAGTATTGATTTTTTTAATGAGTATTTAAGTAAATGAATGAAATGCTAAATGATATAGGCCTGGTTTCACAGACAGGGCTTAGACTAAGCCAGGATTAGGCCATAGTTCAATTAGAACATTTAAGTAATTTTTATTAACATGCCTTAGAACAAACATTACTGGTGTGCATCTTGAGACAAAACAAAGGCACTGATATGTTTTAAGACCAGTCAGTGCAAGTTTATTTCAGTTGAAACAGCTCAGAATTACATTTTAGTCTGGGACTAGTCTTAAGCCTTGTCTGTGACACCGGGGGATAATGCTTTATATTTATTTTATAAAGTTAAACATCATACATTTTGGTTTCCTACTACCCATTTTAATCCCAATATATTTATATGTGCTGAACATTATTTTATTAGGGTCAATTTATACAGTATTAGCGTTAAACTATTTATTCATTAAATTCAGTCTTAAAATTCTGTCACACAGGTTCAAATATTCTGTGAATAGTTTTCAACCACCTTCATGCTGGTTCTGCATTTGAATATAACATTTCATTAATATTTCACTGGCTTTAATAATGCAATTTTGGGGTGTAGAAGTCATTATAACATATTTTTCCATTCATATCTCCCATTTTAGGGAAATTCTCTTCAAAGACTCATGCATAATGTAAGTTTTCAAATGATTCCCTGGCAACTAAAATGACTGAGATAAAATACTTGGAAGCCTGGCAGTGTTCATACTCAATCTGTCGGTATCGGTGTTGTAGCAGGGACTGAAAAAGTCATTCCCTGAACAGATTTTCCTTTCAAAAAACAGCCTCATCTACAGCACTTTTACAGCATCGTCTGTCACCTGCAGGGACCGTGATCAGAACATCCTGACATTTTCCAGGATGACTTCGTTTAACAATGACTCACTTAAATGTCACTGCTTCTGAAGGCAGACGAATGAGTTACTGTCACCCCATCCGCACAGAGAGGGTGTGACTTAAATACTACTAAATTCAGGCAAGACAGAAGGATTTTCAACACATTATCATACACAGAGATGGTTACATCCACCTAAAGGCCCTTAACTGGGTTCAAATCAGACCAGAGATTGAGGTAAGATGGTTTATATTGTACTAGCACAGTATCATAAGAGTTGATGCTCTTTTTTATGTTTAAGTGTCATTGCATAATAACTAAACTTTATAGAGAGTAAACATTCAAACTATCCGGGGCCTAAAGGGTTGTGATTTGAACACAATCTTTTACATTGCAACAAGAAATGTAAATGCTGGAAACCTGGAAATTAATAAAATCACTTTAATAATGTTAAGCTGAAATACTTTAAAGGAATACATTTTAAATATGAACTTTATTTATTTTTTTGCAATTATAATCTCTACAAAATGTTATGTATGCATGTTTCTATTTATTTATGTTCAGTCATGATAAGCATCTAGAAGGTCTTGGAACTCATTGTTCACATTTGCACTTTCACATCTGTGTGCAATCATGTTATAAGAGTAAATTATGTATTTGGAAATTATTTATTAAGTTGTTCAAAAATACGTTAAAAAGGCAAACTGGAGATCGGCAAACTTTTTTTTTATAAAAAAGCTAAAAGAGCAGGAAACTTTTTGTTGTCATGCAACAGAAAACCAAAAAACAAAGATGACCCCCTGTAGACCCTGCAGGTATGTTTCAAAAGGAAATGAGTTAAAAATAGCAGTTTGCCTTTTGGAGTAACCATAAAAAACACATTGGTTTGAAATTAAATTACAGTGATTTAAAAAAAAAAAAAAAAAAAAAAAAAAAAAAA
>JAFVLL020034060.1:0-24951 GCA_021397915.2 Tor tambroides
TTGGAAGAACCAAATGATCCAAGATCAAGCAAAATCGGCAACAATCAAATCCAGCTAACTGAGTTAGCGACGTACGAAGAACGGACCCCTGGTTTATATGATTGTCAACCAATGGGATGCTACATTTTATTCTTTCCAACATTAAAGCACTTAAATACGACAAGCTCATAATCACGACTTCATAAGTGGGATATAGGAAATTTACGATAGCATGTGAAGGCAGCATCAGTCACATCCACTGCACCAGACCTATCAGCTCCATCCACACGTTCTCAATCACCCGAATACTGATCACCTGCACCAGCTCATCAAGGACTCCTATAAACACTCACCAGTCACTACTTGGTTGTCAGTTATCAATGAACTACTCAATTACCTACATGTGCTACTAACCTTTTTATGTCCAGTCTTCTGTCCTTATTATATTTAGTCAAATTAGCAGATGCTTTTATCCAAAGCGACTTACAAATGAGGACAATGGAAGCAATCAAAATCAACAAAAGAACAATGATATGCAAGTTCTATAACAAGTCTCAATTAGCTTAACGCAGTATACGTAGCAAGGTTTTTTTTTTTTGTCTTGTTTTTTAGAAAAAGAATAAAGCAAGCTAGTGGTAGAAGCCTTTTTGCTTTTGTTAATTGTATAATAAATAAAAAGAGCTAAAAAAAGCTAGTGTTATTTTTTTTAGAGTGCTAGAGTTAGAGGGTCAAATAAAGATGGAAGAGATGTGTTTTAGCCGATTCTTGAAGATGGCTAGGGACTCAGCTGCTCGGATTGAGTTGGGCAGGTCATTCCACCAGGAAGGAACTTTTAATTTAAAAGTCCGTGAAAGTGATTTTGTGCCTCTTTGGGATGGCACAATAAAGCGACATTCATTTGCAGAAAGCAGGCTTCTAGAGGGTACATAAGTCTGAAGTAATAAATTTAGGTAAAGGGGTGCAGAGCCAGTGGTGGTTTTGTAGGCAAACATTAATGCTTTGAATTTTATGAAAGCAGCTATTGGTAGCCAGTGTAAACTGATAAAAAGAGGTGTGATGTGCATTCTTTTCGGCTCATTAAAAATTAATCTTGCTGCTGCATTCTGGATAAATTGTAAAGGTTTGATAGAACTGCCTCACAAGAGACCCTTTTTGGATTTTATTAAAGACTGTTATTTTTGAAGTCTCCTCGCTTCCTTTGTGTGTGCTTATCGTGACACCTATAAGGTGTTTTTATGTGTTTATGTGTAGACACTGTGATAGCAGTTAGTAAGTGGTGTGTGGCCAAGTATGGTGACCCATACTCAGAATTTGTCCTCTGCATTTAACCCATCCAAGTACATGCACACAGTAGTGAACACACACCCAGAGCAGTGGGCAGCCAATGCTGCAGCACCCGGGGAGCAGTTTGGGGGTTCGGTGCCTTGCTCAAGGGTCTCACCTCAGTCATGCTATTGAGGGTGGAGAGTGCTGGTAATTCACTCCCCCCACCTACAATCCCTGCCGGACCTGAGACGTGAACCCACAACCTTCGGGTTACAAGTCTAACTCTCTATCCATTAGGCCACGGCTGCCCCAGTACAGGGCCACATGCTGTGTGTTTTCTTCAAATAGTTAGAGTACGTTAGCTAGAGAGGATAAGTCTTTATATTTTTCTTATTCATCAGAGGCCTTCCTGAGCTTGAATGTTTTTTAAATGTTCTTTGATTTGATGCCCCTCCCCTTGATTTTTTGGTATTTAATTTTTCTTTCATTACTGCATTGTTTACATAAATGTTTATTACTGCATTGTACCTTCAGTGTAATTTTTGTCCTAGCACATATTAATTTATACAAAATTTGGTAACACTTTATTTTGATGGTCCCTATTGAACATTCTGTTGACACTAAATAATGTTGCAACTACATGTCAACACACTCTCAGTAGAGTATTAGTAGACTGTCTGCTTCATATCTGCTAACTCTTTATTGTGATGCTCTCTCAACAGACACTCTACTGACTGTAAGTAACTTTGCAAGTACATGTCAACTAATTCTAACCCTAACCCTACCAGTCTACTAATACACTAACACTCTAATGAGAGTCAGTAGAAATATAGGTGCAATGTTACTTATAGTCAACAGAATGTGTTAAAGGGACCATCAAAATAAAGTGAAACCCAAAATTTTAATGTTACTCTTCTTAAACTCCTCCAACTGTGGGTCTCTGTAGGTCGTAATCAGCCAGTTATCAAATTATGAGAGATCTTGACACCTTGCCGATTTTAACAAGTATAGTTTCTATTAAACTACTGTTAGACGGACGGTTTGAGAATAAATAAGCTTAAATAAAAACGTCTACGCCTTTGCCAAGATTGCTGTCAATGTTTACGTATGGGTTGACAGTTTATTTTAATAAATATCAAAATTGTTAAATGTGTGGATCATACCTCACACCTGCATGAACACTTACAAGTTGGTTATGTGTATTCTATGTACATCTGCACAAGAGTATCTAAAGCTGTATCTAAAGCTTTTTCTGGCCCTACTTGGCAGAATTACTTGCATTAGACTGATTTGCCATTAAATGTGCGGCTAGTAGAGGATAGAGAATCTAGTGGAGGATTGAGAAGCTGGATCAGCTTTTGGGATCTGCATGTACAATAATGCAATAGTTGCATTAGTGTATTTAGGTTTGAATTAAGTATGGCTTTGTGTAGGCCTATATGAGTTAGAGAGAGCTGGAGAAAGATCCAGTAGAGTATGCTGAATATTAATAGCCATTAGGCACTTATAGACTTTCTGGATTTCCCATCATCCCATCTAACCAGCTGGAATCCAGAATGAAAACTGAAAATGAAGTTCTACATGCATTTCAGCTTTGTTTCCTGTATGGATGACAGTCAATAGCATGTTATCACTTTTTGTGAGACTTAGAGAAGAAGGTGCAGGTTTACTGGAGGCACAATAGGTGAAAACACAGAGAGATAAATAACAGGAGAGTATCAATTAAATGGAAATGTCAAGGATTGCATTTATTTGGAGAATAACATTTGGGAGAACGACAGATGAATCACACAAGGAAATAAACACACAACGGTAGGCAACAGAACAATGGAGGAACAAGAAGTTCAACAAGGAGAAAACAATCCACTTGTGAGTATACAAAGACCCATAGAATCCTTGCAATTATACAGTAAAGAGACCAGACAACGCGTGTGACACTGGCAGTCTTTAATTGCAATTCAGATGCTGATTATTTGCTCCCACAATGAAGGGTGAGAGTGAGTGTGCACGTGCAATGATGTAATCTTATTTTTAGTGTGTTTAACCCTAAATTTTGATACATTTCTGATAAACCTTGGATTGAAGTAGAAGTAGAGTTGGTGTCAATAAGGACACAGTAGTAAATACACTAAACAAAAAAGGTTTGAATGATTGATAACTAGCTCAAGAAATTGAAACAAGTATAACTAAGTTAAATACTGTAATCATATTTCAATACTTTGTAATTCACTGTAAAATTGTTGCTTTTATTTAATAAAAAATATTCATCAAATGCCTGGATTTTACTCATAATTTTCATAATTTTACTCATAAGAACAACAGTTCTCACTTTCTCAATAGCTGCGGATTCCAGTGAGGCATTCAATGGACAAAAATCAAATATGTCAAGGGTCTCAATTTTTTTTGAACTACTTGCTACCTGCACTACGTGTCTTTGTTGGATTACTGGTGCACCAGGTATGTAATTTAAATTAATAACAGACGCAGGGAGCATAGCATTGCCAATATAGAGAGCAAGGATCACTTTACATGAAGTATAGAGGGAAATTTACCCAGTCGTCATTGCGCACAACCTTAGTACTACAATAAGTTTATCTAAAATAAATGGAATGAAATTAGGTCTCTTGCAGTTTTAGAGTTTGATGAATCTCAGCCATTTGCAGATATAAAGAGCACAACATAGTTATTACAAAGTTCATTCAATCATCACGAGTTACATAACAGTTAAAAAGACATATGAATTTCACATAAAATATCAGAGCAGAAATCTGCCACCTATTTTTTTTGATATTACAAATTAGAAATATAATTATTTAACTCTAACATATATTTTAAATACACATGTATTATGTATATACATTTATATATTTAAAATTAATATTATATTTACTTTCCTCAAATTACTATGATATTATAACCTCTAATCTGTGCAAATGTGAGTTTCATCTATGCATGTTGCAAATGAAGTGAGTTTTGACAGATGTTCTCTACTTAGTGAGGAAGCAGTGAACATTACAAAGAGGCACTGCCAGTTAGTATCTATATTTTTGATGTTTGTCTTAAAGGCTATTTCATTTGAGCTGCACACCTGTGTTATATAATAATTTATAAAATGAATGCTTCATTTTATTACGTCTTTTTGAAGATTAAAAATTAGTTGAAAACATCAATGTAATGTGATATATGTGATACAAAGTGTAATATTATGTACTTAACTTTCAGATGCATGTGAAACAAAATCACAATTTGAATGATTTAGGTACTGCTTTTTCTTGAAAATATTGATATTATTATATATTATTATCATTAATTCATTAATAATTATATGTTAGTATTATAATTATTACATATTATCACTAGATATTAATACATACTTTTATTTATACATTTAGAATGAAAAAGAATAGTAATAACTGTGTATAATACATGTATAACGAATGTACATTGCACAGTATATGAATAACCAAATTCCTATTAATCGTCCAGATGAACCGCTCCGGATTCTTTTGGTTGGAATGACAGGGGCAGGAAGAAGTGCAACAGGAAACACCATCTTGGGGGAAAAAGTATTTAAATCAGAGTTATCCTCCTTCTCTGTGACTAAGCAATGTGAAAAAAATAATGCAACGGTAAATGGAAGAAATGCATTAGCTATTGACACTCTGGGTCTGTTTGATACCAGCCTAACTAAAGATGAGGTGATCGACAGAATTAAACGCTGTATCCTACTCTCTGCTCCTGGTCCACATGTCTTCTTAGTTGTGATTCAGCTGGGCAGATTCACAGATGAAGAGGCAGAAGCTGTTAGGATCAATCAAGCCGTTTTTGGTGAGGAATCCTCCACATACACCATGGTACTGTTCACTCATGGAGATCGATTAGAAGGCAAAAACATTCACAGATTTGTGCGTAACATCCCAAAACTGCTCAGTTTCATCAAAATGTGCAGTGGAAGATTCCATGTGTTTAATAATGAAGAAAAGAATCCAGAACAGGTCATTCAGTTACTTGACCAGATTGACAGAATAGTCACTGGGAATGGTGGTCAACATTACACCAATGAGATGCTTGACAGAGAGGAAGCAATTGAGGCAGAAAAAGGTCATATCCTGAAAGAGAAAGTAGGGCAGAGACAGAAGGACACAGAAGCTCTGAGGGCTACATCTGAAGGCGAAGCTTTTGAAAAAGCAAAAGAAAAACTGGACAGTGAATATGAACAGCAGGCCCAATGGCAAGCTGAGAAAAATGTTCGTATGCAAAATGGTGGGTTCTCTTTTCTTAATGATGTAATAACTTTTTTTCAAAAGAAACTTAAATCTTGGAAAGAGCAAGGGAAACATTTCACTCATATATCAGGTGGAATCACATCTGCATTGATGTATACTGTAAATGCAATAAACATTTTTCATACATCTTGTCAAGCCTTGTTACTTCTGGATTATACTATGAACAATCCTATTAAAGAAAATTTATAGTATGATAAATGTAAGGATACTGATCTGGAAGAAATGGGGCCATAAAGAACCCATTCATAAGTGGTTCTTTGAAGAACCTTTAAAAAGGGTTCTTTGTAGTACCAGAAAAGGTGATTTATGGCACCAAGAAAAACACCGGTTCTTTAAAGAACCTTTCACAAATTGGTTCTTCAGAGAACCAAAAATGGTTCCTGTATGGCATCGCCACGAAACCCCCTTTTTGGTTCTTCCTGGCACCTTTTTTTTTGCACTAAACTCCCTGCTAAACTAAAATTTAAATAAATAAAATATGCAACACTCGGCAACAAAGACATAATGGAGATGTAGAAAGTTGGCAAAAATGTTCCTGGAGTTTGCATGTATTGTTTTATGTACGGAAAAATTCCGTACATTCATTAAGACAAGAAAGTCTTAATGAAAAGCAGTTTGCTTTTATTCAGGGAGACAGTCTGAGAGTTAAAGACAAAGAGAAGGAATTTAGAACTAAAGTAAGGATACCTAAAATGAATGAATAGAGCTGAACAGAAATTTTATTCAGGAAATGTAAAAAAACAAGCATAGGAAGGATTACAAGTAATCATGGCGAGAGAGGAAGGGTACAACAAAAGGTACAAACTGAAGATTATGTAAGGTTTGTTAATGAATGTAATCATTTTAGAATAGATTTGATTTTTATGGATGCTAAGATGAACAATGGAGAATTCTTAAACAAATTCCAGTGGGTCCAGAACCCTTGCTAGCAGGAAGCGGCTGCATGTTTAGCTCGTATTAATGTTAATAAAGCACCAGGTCCTGATGGTCTAAAGGGGAGGGTTTTAAAAGTCTGTGGATCAAAAAATTGAGTACTACATTAAAAAATGTAATTTTTATGTTTAATGTACTTAATTAATTTGGGTTAAAACAATTTCAGGGATAACAGTGCAGTAGTACTTATCCCCAAGACATCAGGGGCAACATTACCTATAAATGACAGGCCAGTTTCTTTGACCTCAGTTCTGTGACCTACAAACTTTTTGACCTCAGTACCAATGACCTAAATTAAAAGCAATACAGCTGGTCTTATTTATTTATTTAAAAAATATTATGGCTTTGAAAATTGGTGTAAAATGAAAGCCAGGTTAGGGAAGTTAAGATTAACTGGTCAGGTTGTTGAGACTGGAAAGTTTTAAATATATGGGCACATATTTGGATAAAAGGTTGCGTTTTAATGAGAATGTAGACAATATTTTTAGGAAAGCAACTGAAAGGTTGTTTGTTTTGATGTTAGTCAGTAAGTCTTAGAAATGGTAAATAAAAGGCATGATGAGATTCGTAATCGTGAACGGACCGAAGAGGCCCCCGCTCCCTACCTGAGGACTGATGAAGAGAGAGAGAGAGAGAGAGAGAGAGAGAGAGAAAAGCAAAACAAACAAAAAATAACAACGTACGGTATTACCGTGCAGTAGCACTTTATACTCTGTAGATGGCAGTCTACACCAGGTAGGAATACGGACATGCGCACATCAATACATCGTAATTTTTGTCACACTGTCCAACAATAATGACTATATTTTCATTATTGTACGGGGTAGGTTTAGGGTTGGGGTAGGTGTAGGCGTTAATAAAACACAATCTAATAGGTAGAAAATTAAATTTCATTGTTCATTTCCGGTCGGAGTTTATATCCATTCTAGCCACAACCCAAGAAATCCTAGCAACTTTTTGCAGAGAAAATGAAACAAAAACGAAAACCGAGTTTACATTTATCCGGTTAAACGTTAGTTAAACGTCCCTTCAGATCCCCAAAGCAAACCAACTGCTAATATAGCCTACACTCACGATGTGCTATAGTAGGTTCTACTGAAAAATCATGATCCGAACGTTTTAAAAGATTAATGATTTGCTATAAATGAATATTGCTCATAAACACTTGTTGAGTGAAGACAGTATTCAATAGGCCTACATCAAGACGCAGATAATCGCAGGATGTGTTCCTCATTTAAAGGTAAGTTCTAGATTCTAGCTGTATTTAAAGCATAGCAAAGAGTGCTGGTGTAAAACTAATAAAAGCTTAATGGGGAATACTTGCATAAAAAAATAAATGTATATAATAGAAGAACTGAAATATTCTGATAATAACTTATCTGTAGATTACACTGGGGTAATGAATTTTTTATTTTTTAAATTTGCATGTAATGTCAGAGCTGTGGTGGTGCTGCAGTTCTTAGAGGACATCCAAACTGCAACATGTTCAACTCAGTTCTGCCCCATCTCCCCGTTTCCTGTCTCCTCTTCACTGCATTTGTTATTTAGCAAAAGAAAATAATAATGAATGAATTATTTATGAGCATTAGCAAGTTTTGAATGTATAGCACAATGTATTTTCTTCTTCTTCTTTTTTTATAGTGCAGAGGCAGAGCATTTCTCCTGGACCATCAGCAGTGACGTCAAAGTCGTGGATCCCATCTTTCTCTACAATACTTCTGTTGCTTTGTGCAATTGTTGCAATCGGGATTCCGGTATGCTTATGATGTATATTTCAGCCTTTTCTGTTTTTTTAAACATATATAACCAAATGTACTAATAATGTAAAATTTTATCTAAACACTTCTAGATGTTCAGGCAACAAAAACGTGACTTGGATGACATAGGTAAATCTATCTATCTATCTATCTATCTATCTATCTATCTATCTATCTATCTATCTGTCTATCTATCTATCTGTCTATCATAATGCAGATCGTAATGTAATCTTTTGACTTTGTGAAG
Organism: Tor tambroides; assembly: GCA_021397915.2. Taxonomy (NCBI): domain Eukaryota; kingdom Metazoa; phylum Chordata; class Actinopteri; order Cypriniformes; family Cyprinidae; genus Tor; species Tor tambroides. The sequence goes on from JAFVLL020034060.1 coordinate 8,469, forward strand.
TCTGCATTACTTCCTTTTTTGTGTTGCCAAAACATGCTTGACATTGTAATAGAAAGTATGATGTTAAAATTATATAATACAGCTTAAAGTTGTTCATGTTTTATCAGATATTTAAGACACATAATATTCTTGTTTATGTAATAGTTGCATCAGTGCATCTTCCAGGCGAACCGCTGCGGATTCTTCTAGTTGGAAAAACAGGGGTGGGTAAAAGTGCAACAGGCAACACAATCCTGGGGAAAAAGGTTTTTAAATCCGAGATATCATCCTCCTCTGTGACCGGGGAGTGTGAAAAATATCATGCAAGAATAAATGGCAGAAAGGTATCCGTCATTGACTCTCCTGGTCTGTTTGACACCAGCCTGACTACAGAAGAAGTGGTCAACAGAATTAAACTCTGTATTCCTCTCTCTGCTCCTGGTCCACATGTCTTCTTAGTTGTGATTCAGCTGGGCAGATTCACAGATGAAGAGGCAGAAGCAGTAAGAATTATCCAAACAGTTTTTGGTGAGGAATCCTCCAATTACATCATGGCCTTGTTCACTCATGGAGATCGACTGGAGGACAAAAACATTCACACATTTGTGCGGGACAGTCCAAAACTGCTCAGTTTCATCAAAACATGCAGTGGGCGATACCATGTGTTCAACAATAAAGAACAAAATCCTGAACAGGTCATTCAGATGCTTGACCAGATTGATAAAATGGTCACTGGGAATGGTGGTCAATACTACACCAGTGAGATGCTTGAAAAGGTAGAAAGAGCGATTGAAAAAGAGAAACAACGTATCCTGAAGGAGACAGAGGAGCAGAGACAGAAAGAGTTAGAAATTCTGAGGGCTCAACTTGAAGATGAGGCCTATGAAAAAGCTAAGGAAAAACTGAATAATGACTACGAGCAGCGAGCAAGATGGAAAGCAGAGAGGAACCCTTCATTTATAATGAAAGTGGTGAATTATTTGAAGAAACTGTTCAATTTTGTCTAACCCAGGTCATCTCCAATGGACTTACCTTCATCAAAAAGTTTAAAACAAATAATGGTCTTTTCTAGTTAATATGACCATATTACCATATTTCATACACTTGTGATTTTGTAAGTGCTATGATTCTTTTGCTAAATTAGTCCTAGAAAGTCCTGTATGTCTTCCCCCCTTATTTGAAGCTTTTAACACAGAGAGACCATACAATCATTTTTAATACACCACTTACATCAGTCTCTACAATTTATGTCCATAAATCGTAAAAGTTAATAAAGATTTTGTTTAGTTCTTATCTGAATTAATTCAATTGTTTTCACATTATTAAAATTGCATTTGAACATATGAAATGTGCTTGTTTGAAACTCAGCATAGTTATGCAGAGAGTTGACAAGTTTTATTTTCAACAGTTTGTATTGATGTATTCATTTTTGTTCAGAGTTGTATTTCTAAAGATGAACAGCTTACATTTTTTCACTTCATGTTTAGAATTAAGGAAAACATCAACTTCTCACCTAAAAACTTACCACAAATGTCTGTTCATACCTGGTATTCAGTCTGAAGTCTTGGTAGTTTTAGTGCTGCAATTTTGAGCATTCTATATCAGTATCTTAGTTCCTATTTTATAGTATCTTAGTTTCTTGGTTTCTCAGCCCTACGCACCCATTTTGTCTGTGTGCGTTTGTGCACTTCTGATTCAAGCCTTTGGGTACTTGATGTGGATTTGGTGGGTACCTCGTATTAAAGTTGTGTACATGGATCCCACCCTGTCAGCCTGTCTTGATTCACACAAATTACACTTGAAAGGCTAATAAACGCCAATTATGGAGAGATGTATTGTACAAATATATACATTTCCTATGAAAACTGGGTGATATGTATTTTAATTGAACAGACACAGAACAGTGTAAATAACATAATTTTTACTGAGTGACTTTTAGACACAATATTTCAATTTATTTTCTCTGTTTTTCTCAGCCAAAAAAAAGTTCCAAAACAGCAGAATGGTTGCAACATTGTACATAGTATTATACACAGTGTTTTCTGAATGGTCCAATGTTTTTGAACAAATTGATTCAGTGACTCATTCATAAATGTCTTTCATTCCTGAATTAATCCGCATTTTTGAATGAATCTGTTAAATTTATTGACTTATAAAAACAGTTAACAAAACTGCATACTAGCATAATGTTTCTAATATTTTTGCCAATTTTTTCTGTGGCAGAAACAAAGTGTAGTTTGCCGTTTTGATTTCAGCAAGTCTCTTGTTTCGCTCAAATGAAGAATCAATGTTTTGAATGAATTAGTTCAATGAATCAGGTCATAGCAAAATCCCCTTCACAGACTGTCAGTCTGTCTGGAACTCGTGAACAGACAAGCGAACACTTTTGGATAGTTAAATCTCACTTAAGATGTGACTCTTTTACAGCTGGCATTAACATCTTTTTTTTGGTGTTGTTTTGTTTTATCGACCAGATCACACATGGTCAGTGCTAAATTCAGGTGTAAACGGGGTCTAAAACATTTTGTGATTGGATCCCTGAAACCAGTTAAACAATAAAATGTCATTTAATGAGATGTAGCCTATTGCACAAGTTTGAATGTGGTATAATGATAAATAATACAAATAAATGTATACATTTTTAATGGTATATATATATATATATATATACTGTATACTAGTCTACAGAGGTTTAGGTTAGATATGAGCTGGTCTCTAAAAAGAAAAAACTTACAGGTGTTCAACAAGTACAAACTATTCACTGATTTTGTCCAAGTTTTCTCATAATGAACTTTTCAAGAGCAGTAAACAGAAACTCTGTGATTATTTTGAGAAATGTGTTGTTTCTCTCCGCTTTCTCTCTTGCCTCCCTCTCTTTTCTTTCCCACAGCTCTGTTATGGCCTGTTTCAGAGCCTCTGCTTCATATTTGATTTTCAGATTCTCCAGTTCTTGGCTCCTCTGCTCTTCGTTTTCCAGTAAGATTCGTTGTTTTTCCTCTTGAATCGCGATCTCTGCCTTCTCAAGTATCTCATTACCCTCCGTTCTCAGAAATCATCTTGTGCATCTTTTCAATTCACGAGTTCACACTTGCATATATTGAACAGAGTAAAGGTTATGCGTATTTGGCGTGCTGTCCGGGGAGAGGGCTCCGAGCTCGGTAATTATTCCCGAACCCGGGGTACTCCCCCTGTCAAAGGAGAGGGGTCCGAGCTCGGCATTGCTTCTGGACCCAGGCGCTCCCCGTGTGCTCCTCCCCGTGCTGGGTGGGAGACAGGCTGATGAAGGCGTTGAGGGAGTTGGGGTGGAGGAGGATGCTGAAAGACTGTAGAGAGGATGAAGGTAAGATGCTTGACTGTTATAGAAGTTCTCTCTCGGCTGATAGGATAGACTGTGATGATTGCTGATGATGAATTGGCCGTGTTAATTATCTGCGCGTGCTCCTCCCAAAATTTGTTAATAAAACATCACAAAGTTGCTCAACCTGCATGGTATCTTTGTCCTCATTATTAAAAACATGAAATCGCTTCTGGCATTTCTCGAAGAGTGTCTTCAAATCAGGATTGCCAGCGACAAACTCTTGAACATTTCTACCCTCAAACTTTTCTCCATGTGTAAACAAAATCACGGCATGCTTACTCGCGTCTTCTCCAAAGATCTTGAGAAAGATGTCCGTGGTGTCTCTGTCCTCTTTTGTGAAGCGACCAGGCTGAAGCACCAGTAAGAAGACGTGTGGACCGGGAGTAGAAAGGGGAATACACCGCTGAATTCTGCTGACCATCTCCTCTATAGTGAAGCTGGGGTCAAACAGTCCCACCAGTGTTAATCAATAACAGCAACCTTTGTGCTGTTGACATTCTTTATAGCTTTCCAGCAAACCTTTGTCACAGACGATGATGACAAATTCACTTTAAAAAACTTTTCACCAAGAATGATGTTTCCAGTGGCACTTTTTCCAACTCCAGTCTTTCCCAAGAGAACAATCCTGAGCTCTTCACATGGATTCTGCTGCTCTGGCGCTGTTTAAAAGCAATGAACATATAAACTGTATTACTGCATAATGTAATGTTACAATGCTATATATAAAGTCTGACTCTGAAACGAATATCTGTTGAAAATGTTTTTCTTCAAGAAGGTTATAGATGTGCCTATGTTTTGTACATTTATTTTTTCTTGATAACAAAATTGTTAAATGTGTGCAAGACCACGATGTTCACTGCCATGTCTTTCAATGAATGTCAGTTGAAGATTTTCGACTTTAATCAAGTTTGCACTTCGGTTTAGAAAAAATAACTAATGAGAATAACTGCCTTTAATTCCACATGTTTCAAGCACAGCCAAACTTAATCAACCAAAAACATTCATAACATAATAATCTATAATGACAAACTTTCTGTTTAGTTTTTTATTTAATAACAACCAAAGTTTACACCAGAGTCATTCAAATTTCGACACACCAATTCCATCAACTAGTTTCTACATTTTCAGTTCTACATTTTCAGTTATAGAAGACAACTGCATATAATTCTTAAAGTTTAAAATAGTGAGCCTTTTGCATCTTTTCTTTGCAGAGCAGGCGTGTTTCAAATGGGTGTGTACCTACATTTCAAAGTGTTCTGCATAGACGTAATTTTTCAACTGTCTCATTGAAACAATTAGTGTACCTGCTATATTGCTATCATTGAGTAACTATTTTTCATCAGCTTCTTCATAATAAAAAACAGTGGTACTAAACCAATTTAATACACCTTCTTGTTGTCCTTGTTGAACAGACTTGTGCAACATTTCCCAAAATGTTCACTTTGAGTTATCTGCTTCCACCTTTGTTATATCTAGATCTTTCCGGGTTTTCCAAGGGCACTCAAGAACACTCTGGGATTTTACTCTGTGTTGTCTTAGTAAATGCTGCCTTTATCAACAGAGCTGCAGCAGCAGCAGTGCAGCAGCAACCAATGTAGAGCGTGTATTCAGGACTTTCCTGCTCCTTGTTTGTCCTAACATAATATTTATTGTTTCTCTTTTCAACTGACAGTCCAGTTTCTCAAAATGCTGGCCTGGCATGTATTTTCTCTGTCAGTATTATTAGACACATGATATTGTGAGCCACATTTTGGATGAGTTTCTGTGAGTTTATCCTCTCTTACAACTGGTCTGCCTTTATTTTTAGTTTGTCTCCATATGTAAAAGCTTTTTAAACTGTGGAGCAAATTCACATTTAAGGGCACAACATCTTCTAGTGTGTCCATCACATGTCTCTTTCTTGCTCGGTGGCGGCGACCCAACTGAATAGCGAGGAGAAAAGCATGGGGTCCGGGATTGCTGATCAAAGCTCTCTCCAGCTCCTGCTCTACATTTCTATTAGAATCATCACTGTTTAATAAACCAGGAGTGTCCACAACAGTCACTTTCCTCCCACAGACAACAGCATCCCTCCGTTCACTCCTTGAAGTGAGAGAAGTGGCGCTGAGGTCCGAGTGAAACTCTTCTCGGCCCAGAATGGTGTTTCCTGCACTGCTTTAGCTTTGAAGGCCGACCAGAACCAGTCGAAGGTGCTCCTTCACTCCTGGAAAAATGGAACTTCATTTGTTCAAAAAGAAACTACAAACACACAATGTTACACAAGAATTGTACATAGTAAGCATATGTTTAAGGCATTACGTATCTTAAAAAAACACAAAACATTTTTTTACTAAATTATTTTTATTAATATTACATTTACATTATAATTATGCATTGCACCACTAAAAGAAACTACAGTGATCCAAAATATTTTTTTCCATTGCTATAGCGATGACAGTACAAAATGTGGTATAAAGTATAAAATATGGAACAGTAAGTGCTATTGTCATTTCTTTCTCAATAATTATGCTAATCAATGACAGTTCATTGACTGAGTAAGCAATCAGAAAGCTTTTTTCATTGAAGAGGGCAGGTTTTCACAACAACAGCAGCAACAGCACCACCTCCAGCCACTGCCAAACCAGCTTTCAGAAACTTATTGTTTCTTTCCGCCCTGTCTCTTGCTTCCTGTTCACTCATTTGTTGTTGCAGCATAAGTCTTTCTTTTTCTTCCTCTATTGCTCTTTCAGCTGCTTGAAGCATTTCATTTGTGTAATACTTCTCACTATTTACAGTCATAAGCTGGTCTATCTGTTCAAACAGCAAGTTGACTTGGTTTGGATCATGTGTGTCGTTGTCAAAAACATGGTATCGTCCACTTGTAGTCTTGATGAAGTTCAGCAGATCAGGACTGTCTTTAACAAAGTCATGGATGCTTTTCTGTCCACGCTTCAACTTGTCTCCATGAGTAAACAGCACCATGGTGTATTTTGATGCTTGTTCACCAAAGATTTTCTGAATTTGCTCCACAGTATTTTTTTCCTCTGCTGTAAATCTCCCAAGTTGCACAACCACAAGAAAAACATGAGGGCCTGGTGCAGAGAGCGATATGCAGAGTTTTATTTTTGCTTTAATCACAGTATTTTCCTCTTTTGTGTCAAACAAGCCTGGAGTGTCAATAACGGCCACCTTTTGCCCATTGACATTTCCTCTGGCTTTATCACTTTCTTTGGTCACAGAGGAGGAGGACAGATCTGAATTGAACTTGTTTTCTCCCAGGATGGTATTTGCTGCAGCACTCTTTCCTACTCCAGTTTTTCCAATCAGTACAATTCTGATTTCATCACTGCTCTTCAGATTCGTCTGCACTGTTAAAGGACAAGGATATTATCTGTATTATTTATTAAGGGTTGTAGGATTTTTTTCTCTGTTAAAAGGAGGAAAAATAGTTACAGACCTCTACTTTAATTGCAAAAAGATATTTTTGTAGACAATTTATTGCGCCAGTTGTTAAAATGACACTTTTGCAAATATTTACCTAATCTGTTTTTATCACCTCTCTTGGCCCTGCTGATTAACTAACAATACTGGAACTGGGAATGTTCCAGAAATACAATTTGAAATTTCTAACCCTATTCTAACAGAAAACTTTTAAAAACATTGTAGACGAGTGTTTATGATGATATTGATTATGCCATTAATTCTGCATCACATACATACTATGCATTACAGCCAAATATTTAGTGATCTTCAGTTTCACAATCAAAAGTAAAACAGCCACCCCCATTGTACAGTATATGAAATTACATGAAAAACCTTGCTTTTGGACAGTGCTTTTGGATAAATATGTATTATTTTAAGTTGTTTTGCATATCAAATCCTAAAATGAATACATAAAATTCTCTACTACACAACTGACAAAATTGGCAGTCATTTTCCAGTCGTTTTCCATTGCAGTACTAAAATGCTAATATCCTTTAATTATGTTGTCTATTTATTTCAGTGCACTTCTGCATTGCTACGCATTTGAATGTCCAGCATAAATTACAGTTTTTCTCAAATGCTTTGGCACATTTTTTGATTTCTTAAAAATCTCTAAACGCTAAGGGCAATTGTCAAAACTGTTTGCTGAAACATCAGAACCCTATTGCATGTCTGCAAAAGGGAGTAACTCAGCCAAAACATTTAATTCATGCTTCAAAACTTATTGTGTAAGTGACTTGACTTGGCCAATGCCACCAAAATAAAATGCATTTTGGTCATTGTGTGAGCCACACTGTTTAAAAATGTTTAGATGTTTTTTCTCCATGGAAATATGTGTTAAATGCAAATTTCATTTAATCTCTTTTTGTGCTATAGCCTATGCAATTTCATTTCATATTTGTTATATGCATTCTTTTTCTACTTTTTTGTTGACAGACTGCTTTCTATATACAAGAATGTCAGTTTGTCATGTCTGTGTATCACATTGAGCAATTTTATTTCAACAGTAGGTAAAATATACTGGGAAAAGTCAACACTTTAGTAAACAAAAAGCAAATTAACATTTTTATTTATACAGCACATTTATTTTTATAGAAATGTGTTACATGTAAACTGAAATTTCACCATTGTTTATTTATTTTTACATACTCTGTTGACTTCCCCTTACACCAACACCACCACCACACATTCTTACATATATTCCTGCTCTTCCACAACAAGCAAATGTGAATGTTCACAGTTTACAAATTTACTGTAACACAAATATAAATTTATTTATACAGCGCTGCTGCAGCTGGTGCTGATTAGGGTTGTGACATTCGTCCTCATTAAAAAATGGTGGTGACTGTGCTGGAAAAACTCTATATATGCTTCCAAACTTGATTGATTGGCAAGGTTGTGAGCCCCATTTTATTACAATGGCAAGTAGGGTTGCAAAGGGGCAGAAATTTTCCAGTGGATTTCTGGAAATGTTTCAGAAGTTTCTAAAAATGTACACAATTTTTCCAAAAGTGTCCAAAAAATTCACAAAATTTTCCAAAAATTCTGGAAACTTTCAGGAAATTTACGGGAAATTATCCACCCCTTTGCAACCCTAATGGCAAGCCATTTGCCAACTTGGCAGATGTTACAACCATTCCATGTCTGATATTTATGGCATTTAAACACTTGTCTGATAGATTTTGATAATTGAATGGATCATTTTGCATGTGATGGCTCACACGATGAAAGAATGTTTAGAAGTTCTCTAGAGTTTGACAATTTCACCGAAAATCAACTCATCGGTTCTGATTAACAAGCCATGTGAATTTAGTTACTGTGCAAATTTTAGACAATTGCACTTACTCATTTACACCCATGAGCCAAAATACACACAATTTGCTTAAATCAATAAGAAATTCAAATCTGATTTGAACAAGAAGATAATTGTTTAGACATCTGAACTTACTGTTTTGAGAAAAATAACTAATTTGAGAACTGAGCCCAATCGATTGAGAAACACTGTACTATACAATATTTAAATGTTATAGTAATAATATATATGTAAAGTATTATTATATATGTAAAAACTTAACAGAGATGTGAAGACAAAATAATGTTTTACCTTTTTCGGTTTCCATAGTTTTGAAGAAATGGATGGGTTTAGGTATATTTGTAGAAGGATTTTGTTGTTGTTGCTGCTGCTGTTGTTGCACTCTACTGAAGACTTTCTGTCCTATGGAAAATAAACAGTCCAGGCTTTTTATATTCTGCCTATTTTAGCCCTCCCATATCAAAATAAATGTTGAAAGAATGCTTGGTGAGTCACAGTCTTCAGGATTAGGTGTGGAGGTAAGGTTGGCATCGGAAAATCAGGTTACAACAAGTGGGATAAAAACCTTGGCACAACACGGTTTTCCACATCAAGCACCGAGTTTTGATACACGGTTACAGTACTGCCTAGGGCATCAACAGAGCCTGAGATGACCCTGTCTGACTTCGATAAATATGTGTTTTAACATATAAAACATACGCCTTTTAAAAACAAACTGTAAGCTTGCCAGTGACACTTTCCATCACAAAATTTTGTCTATTTTAGATAAATGCATACTTCAGCTGTTCTACTGGGTTAAAGGGTAAACGAGGGCAGTAGAATCACGTAATCCCTGACCATCTTTTTTAGAGCCATTTTTGTTCAGGTAAAACTAAAAGTAGATTTCACAAAGGGCTGTTGCTAGAATGTGCAAATTCTTTTCAATATAAATTGCTTATGCACACACGAGGCCTCTTTTAAACACTTTCTCTTTAATCTGATATCTAAACAGCCCTATGACTTGTAATGTGGATTGTTCTTCTTCCTAGATTTGATAGGAAATTTCACATTTCCATCGCTTTATGTCAAGGGCCACTGTATATATCACTAATTTTAGTTTCTAAAGAAGAGCCATATACAGCCATCAGTGTATAGTTTTTTGTTGTTGTTGTTGTTTTTGTTGTTTTTTGCAAGAGAAATAGGCCTATGAACTACACCAATAATGTAGGTAGATGTCGAAACACCTGCGCAATATTTGCTAGTTTCTGTTGGCAATTTTTCAAGATATTTTCTATGTTTCACGTAAGAAAGAAAGTCATACAGGTTTGGAGCGACATGAGGGCGAGTAATGAGATAAACTATTCCTTAAAGTTATTTTTGTTAAATCCCAGCAATTGGAAATGTAGGCATTTTGAGATTTGAGAACTGGAATTTGTGTAAAGCTATTAAAACTAGTAAAACTAGTAAAAACTTAAAAAATGGTTACATTAATTTCTGTTTAAACAATGAAAATTAAAAAAAAAAGTGTATTGTGTATTGCGAATGCTCTGATGTCAGGGATTTCTTTAAATACATATGTCAGAAATTCTCAATTTGAATTATGAAATAATTCACCAAGTATTATTTGGATAAATAAACCTTTACAAAACAACCTAGGAAACATGACATTTAAAAAAAACAACTACAACAGCAAATGCAGCAAAATAGATCCATTAAAACAAAATGGTAAATGTAATTTAATGAGTAAATATCCCACTAAATTATTTAAATGAGAGACAACTGAGACAGCAAATCGTTCTTTCCATTTAGAATTTGCATTTACATTAGCCTACAATAACATTCCTCAAGAAAATTAGAGAGTGGTTTCAGAAAAAAGCATATGCAGGCACAATACATTATCCTCTAAAGGATTCATTACTTATGCAAAGCATCTGTAATTAATGGAAACACAAAGAACTTTAAATAAATCAAAGCTACAGCAGATTCATAATAAATTGTGCTGTTTCACAATGTTGACTAAATGTTTGGAGGCATCATCAGGTGACAGAAAAACAAAAGAAAAATCTTCCTCATCCTCTTCACACATTCAGGTATAAAGAACGGTGGGGAAAAAATTAAAGTTGAAACTAAAATAAAGCTACACACCCTAGTGAAAAATAAATATACTTAAATTTATTTGAAATACATTTATTTAATGCTAAATATACTACAAATACATTTTCATATTTATGTACTTATTAAAAAAACTTTTAGTATACTAAGTCTGCTAAATTGGAACAACTCATTTTGTACTTAATGCACTTTAATTGTGCAAAAGTACGATGCAAAAGATATACTTAGTATTTCATTATGCTAAAGCGGAACTATTGCAAGTATACTTTAGGTACACTTTAAATATATTGCATCGTACAATCCTCATCAAAAGTGACATTAAAACACATTTAGGCTTAATATTAAGAAAAGTGCATTGTGCACAAGTAGTATGCCAAATAAAGTTTAATTGTAAGTTTTATATCAGTAAGTCTCACGTTATCTGTCAGTAAATAAGTTAAAAGATTTTAACTATACTTGGTATGAAATAAATGTATTTTAAATATGTTACTTTTTTACAGTAGGGCAGAGAAATTCAGACAAGCAAATCTGCAATGAAAGGTATGGATTCAACTTAACAGATTTACAGAAATGAACATTAATTGTAGCATTGCAAATATCAATAATGTTAATTAAATGACACAGTTCTAGAAATAAACTACAAATAATTCAAATGCATCATATTAACATCTGGTTATCACATATTTGAAACCACAGGAAAACCTGTTATTTTGACTCTGCTCTGTAGCTTCAGAATAGCTTGAATGTTAGTAAAACAAAATAGCTTTGTTGTTAGCATTGTTGCTAGGCCTCCAACCATAATAAGGTGTGTAAACGTGCCACTTCCCGGGGACACGTTCTGCACAGGATTTCTAAATTGCTTAAAATAACCAGGTGTTGGTTGTTTGTGCTGCATCGATTGATCGTCGTATGACATCAAACTACCGCAAGAGTGATTCGAAAGCATGGAGCCGTCTGCTCTGTTCTCTAGCTCTCATGGTACTTTGATGTCATGGTTATTTTAGGCAATTTAGAAATCTTGAGCAGAACGTGTCCCCGGGAAGTGGCACGTCTGGTCACCTTAAACTATATCTGACAGTCTTTCTGTGATAATTTGCATTATGAAAATTCCTTAGGCACTGATGGAATATTCCAAATATGCTGTTTGGAAAGAAGACTGTTCTTTCAACTGTCAGACAAGCAAAAGCTTGTACTGTGTTATTCCTGCTCTGCAGTAATTTCTGAGCTGTGTACAATGAATACAGGTGCATCTCAGAAAATCAGAATATGGTGAAAAAGTTCATTTTTTCTTGTAACTTATTTCAAAAAGTGAAACTTTCATATATTTTAGATTCATTACAGTAAAACACTTCAAAAGTTTTTTGTTTTAATTTTGATGATTAGAGCTTACAGCTCATGAAAGTCAAAAATCTAGTATCTCAAAATATTAGAATATTTACATTTGCGTTTCAATAAATGACCATCCCTACAGTATAAATTCTGGGTTTCTCTTGTTCTTTGAAATCACAATAATGGGGAACACTGCTGACTTGGAAATGGTCCAGAAGACAATCATTGACACCCTCCACAAAGAGGGTAAGTCACAGAGGGTAATTACTGAAAGGGGTGGCTGTTCCAGGAGTGCTGTAACAAAGCATATTAAATGCAAAGTTGACTGGAAGGAAGAAATTCGGTAGGAAAATGTGCAAAAGCAACAGGGATGACCGCAAGCTTGAGAATACTGTCAAGCAAAGCTGATTCAAACACTTGGGAGAGCTTCACAAGGAGTGAACTGAAGCTGGAGTCAGTGCATCAAGAGTCACCACGCTCAGACGTCTTCAGGAAAAGGGCTACCAAGCCACTTCTGAAACAGAAACATCGTCAGAAGCATCTTACCTGGGCTAAGGAGAAAAAGAACTGGACTGTTGCTCAGTGGTCCAAAGTCCTCTTTTCAGATAAAAGTAAATTTTGCTTTTCATTTGGAAATCAAGGTCTGGAGTCTGGAGGAAGACTGGAGAGGCACAGAATCCAAGCTGCTTGAAGTCCAGTGTGAAGTTTCTGAAGTCAGGGATGATTTGGGGTGCCGTGACGTCTGCTGGTGTTGGTCCATTGTGTTTTATCAAGTCCAAAGTCAATGCAGCCGTCTACCAGGAGATTTTAGAGCACTTTATGCTTCCATCTGCTGACAAGCTTCATGGAGATGCTGATTTCCTTTTCCAGCAGGACTTTAGCACCTGCCCACAGTGCCAAAACCACTTCCAAGTGCTTTGCTGACCATGATATTACTGTGCTTGATTGGCCGGCCAACATGCCTGACCTGAACCCCATATGGAATCTATGGGATATTTTCAAGAGAAAGATGAGAAACAGTCGATCCAACAATCCAGACGAGCTGAAGGCTCAATAGTGCCTCAGCAGTGCCACAGGCTGATCACTTCCATGCCACACCTCACTGATGCTGGAATTTGTGCTAAAGGAGCCCCGACCAAGTATTGAGTGCATAAATCAACATACTTTAAAGAACTTGAACTTTTCTGTTTTGCAAATCCTTTTTTTGATTGATCTTAGGAAATATTCTAATATTTTGAGATACTGATTTTTGACTTTCATGAGCTGTAAGCTCTAATCATCAAAATTAAAACAAACAAAAAAAAAACTTTTGAAGTGTTTTACTTTACATGTAATGAATCTAAAATATATGAAAGTTTCACTTTATGAAATAAGTTACAAGAAAAAAAGAAAAAAACTTTTTCACCATATCCTAATTTTCTGAGATGCACCTGTATACCCACTGTCATTTGAATTTCATGTCATGAAATCATGTACAAGCCTCTTCAGGCTCACAAACTTGAACAATTGTGATTAATTGTGATTTGATTATTTACATATTTAAAAACAATGAATAGGATGAAAATTTAAAAAAAAGATGGACCTTTGGATGGTGCTTCAGACTGAAGAGTCACTAATATCTATCTATCTATCTATCTATCTATCTATCTATCTAGAGTATAGGGAAAATGAAGAGACACCTGGATTTTTTCTTCATTTAGAAAATGCTATGTAAATTAATGCACAGCATTCGCTTAAACAAAGAGGTGAAATTATTTAAAATTCAGCCGTATACTCACACAATTTTGAAATAAACAGATTCATTCAAACTAATATGATATTATTTCAATGCACTACAACACGCAATGGAACCATGAAAGTGTTTTCTAACATATTTAATATGGGCTGGAGACGTATTTAATTCTTGACAGAGGGCGACATCACAAACTTGCTCAATAAACAGATCGCATAGCAAAACTTGTGAATTTGACATAGCATACAGCGATTGCTCCCGATGCTTTCAAGTCCCACAACTCCTGCAACACAGAAATTATTTTATCTGGGTCATTCTGCTCAATATCTGAACAATACCTAATATCTTCCCTTGCCTCCCCCTCTAAATGGTCAAACAAGAAGAAAGTCTTATCAGAGGTGGTGGGCCTGTGTACTAGCTTCTGCCTCCTCAATCCACTCAACAATACTCAGGCCAACCCTGCCATTAAATTACTGACATTTTCTGTCTTGTGGTACAAAAACAAATTTTTACGGAAGGACAGCCTATCCATTACTTGGTTGAGAGGGGATGGGAACAGAAGGACTAAGAGCAATAGGAAGCACATTACTAGGGCCAGGTAGTGCAGGTAAGCATTCCTAATGCATCCTCTCATTCTCTGCCCGAAACTGAGCGACTACTTCCCTCAATTCCTAACAACCCTACCTCCATAACTTCGACCACAATAACATTTACCAATAAGAAGAGAAAGTAGACCCACAATGAAAATCAAACAAACAATACAACCACTGATACCAACATCTCTGACGAACACGGAACCCTGCCGACTGCACCACAATGTAGCATGGTAACAGGGAATAAACTGATGGCACTGTTTAAATACAAAATCCTTAAAATGTATGAAATGCTTACTACGCCACCCTTTTTCAAATATAATACCCAATGAGAATCCAACACAGGTTTGTTACCATGAAGGGCAGAGACACCCTGCAAACAAGCTTTTACAGGCCCACTTAGGGCTAGCCTAAGGGCCCCCAGCAGGCTGCCAGTGCAGGGCCTCTGAGACTTTGCTCATTGGCAAAACGTTGGTCCCTTAGCGCAGGCCCTGCATGTGCAGCCCTCACTAGGCCCACATAGGGCCCGTGCTATTAATCTACAACAATACATCTGTTTCGCTTTAAATACTTTTCAGCTACTATAACTGAAGTCTTTGGGAAAAACAGTCATTATACATCTGAAATGGATGCACTCACCACATAACTAATGTCTATATTGTCAAAAATTTACAGTAGTCAAAGGGATTTCAAATCAATGGATTTATTAAATACAAAATTGAAAACATTCAGTTCAGGTTAATACAGTTACATATAGCCAAAAATGTGAATACACAAAAGTACAAAAAAACAAAACAAAAAACAAAACAATCAAACAAAAAAAGCAAACAAAGGAATGTAAGATTAGGATTTCATCATGTGAAAGCTGGTGTGTGTGAAAGTCTTATCTGTAGTACATCAATGTCCAAATTCTGTCCATAGCTGAAGTTGGCTGATAGCAAATGAATAATCCAACATCTTCTAATGAAAACTCGCCACAGTTGAATACTTATTAAAGTAGTGTATATGGATCCCACTCATCTCTTGCTTCACACAAATTGCACTTAAATGGCTTATAAATGTGACCTTGGACCACAAAACCAGCCATAAGTGTTATAAGAAACTTTTTTTTTTTTGAGATTTTTTGAGATTCATCATCTGAAAGCTGAATAAATAATTTGTTATGATAGGACAATATTTGGCCGAGATACAACTGGAATCTGGAATCTGAGGGTGAAAAAAAAAATCTAAACACTGAGAAAATCACCTTAAATGAAGTTCTTAGCAATGCATATTACTAATCAAAAATTAAGCTTTGATATATTTACAATAGGAAATTTACACAATATCTTCATGGAACATGATCTTTACTTAATATCCTAATGTTTTTTGGCATAAAAAAATCGAGAATTTTGACCCATACAATCTATTGTTAGCTATTGCTACAAATTTACCTGTGCTACGTATGAATGGTTTTGTGGTCCATTGTCACAAATGGTAATTATGCAGAGATGTATTAATACAAATATATACATTTCCTATCAAAATCTGTTTATATGTATTTTAATGAAGTTTATATGTATATTTATGAGCATGTATTATTCATTTATAATTTCTATACAAAATAAATCTTTGGAAAACAATTGAAGAGATACAAAACAGTGTGAATAACCCATAATTTTATACTGAGTGACTTTCAGACACAATATTGCAAGTTACTTTCTATGTTTTTGCTCCGCCAACAACAACAACAACAACAACAACAAAAAAGCTTCAAACCACAGGAGTCTAAAATATTTTGTGATTGAAACGCTGAAACCTGTTGAAAATCAAACCATCATTTTGAATGATTACCATTTTATGAAATGTATGCAAATAATGCAATTAAATCTATATATTTTTAATGGTTTCTTAATGGTTTCTTAATTCTCCAGATATCTTTTAGGTTAACTATATATATATATATATATATATATATATATATACACTACCATATGTGACGCTGGACCACAAAACCAGTCATAAGTGTCAATTTTTCAAAATTGAGATTTCTACATCATCTAAAAGCTGAATAAATAAGCTTTCCATTGATGTATGGTTTGTTAGGATAGGACAATATTTGGCTGAGATACAACTATTTGAAAATC
>JAFVLL020034061.1:0-14175 GCA_021397915.2 Tor tambroides
CAAGCTGCTCTCAGGGGAGGCTGGTTAACAGAGGCTTAATGGTGTCAAGTGCAGAGGCGTATTTTAAGAGTATTTGAGAAGATCTGAGCTTTCTGAGACACACATATACACTTCTGTTCAGAAGTTTACACAGCCTTTGCACAATCTATGAGACGTTTATCACACACAACTATCGCATGGCTGCAAGCAGTCAGTGGAGATACCCGTGGAGGAAATGCACAATATAAAGATCTGACAACATGCAAACTGCTCACTTGTGCAAATTAAGTTATTATTTGTTGTGGAATAGATACTGTGTAAATATTATGCAGCTCCTTCAGGGCAGTTGTAAATAAAGTGAAATAAAACAAATACATATACATATACATATAATTATTATTATAGTAGTAATAGTTGAACCACCTTTGGGTTCAGTAAGACTTATTCAGCAAGTACGAATTAAACTGATCAAAAGTGACATTTAAGACTTTTACATTCTTAAAAGTCTGTTTTCAACACTTGATAATCATGAAAAATGTTTCTTGAGCAGCAAATCAGCATATCAGAATGATTTCTGAAGGATCATGTGACACTGAAGATTGGAGTAATGCGGCTGAAAATTCAGCTTTGCATCACAGGAATAAATTAAAATGTATTCAAATTTAATTTATATTATTAATTTAATATATAATAAATTGCAGTAATTTTTAATTGGAATATACATTTGAATATTTCACAATATTACTGTTTTACTACTGATCATGTCAGCCTCAGTTTTGTCATACTCCTTGCAGAATTGGCAAATTATTTAGCATATTTACCATAAAACAGATAAAATCTTTCGATACGTAAATATATCTTTTACTTAAAACAACACACAGTATAGATTTCGCAAGGATTATGCAAACTTATGAGAAAAGAAGGGCATAGCACAACTTTATAAATACATTTTGAACTACAAATAGTTTCAGTGGCCCACGTCGAGGCCAGACTCTAAATTAAAACCATCTCTCTGCAGTTATTCTATAAATTCACAAATGTGTGCTGGTTAAGAACAAAATAACGTATTTGAAACAGATATTATCTAATACAGCTCATTAGCAGAAGCTACAGTGTGGTTTACAACAGAACATGAAGCTGCCAAATCCTTTGTGCAAATCCATTTTGTTCACTAAAAAAATAACAGGCCAATAAATGACTTCTGGAGATCAGAGAATCCATCAAAGCGAGAACGACAGCAGCAAAACTTGATCCTGATGTGTTACATTGGCTAGGTGACCTGAAGTTGAGTGGTTAAACCAGCAGCGAGATTGAAGAGGCATAATTTCCTAGGGAAATGAGGAAAGTACTCATTCAAATGACAGCAATCTGGAATTCATTTCAGTGTCTGACCTCTATGACTCAGTCAACTCAACAGTCTTACAGCGACACAACATGTCAGAAATGATCACCCAATCAAATTATGACAGTAAAACAATGTGTCCGCTTACATTAATATGATGGGGAAACCTGCTCTCTTTCGTTCGACTTCATGGGCAAATCATTTTGACAGATTAAAAAGTTGCCTGAGACGCAAAGCCTTGTTTGACCTAGTTATCTGTTTATTTTCAGAACCATTTCGACCGACCCTGCAATTACTCGAGCTGAAACGTAAAATATGCTTAAGGAGTGAACGGCACAGCTCAAAGTACCTGACCTCAGCTGACTTTGATCAATCATGACATTAAGTTCAAGTGCCTGCTTAAATTTGGCCAAAAGTCCTGCTCCACTTTGGAGCGAGAGATCAACCACAGTAAATGTCAAATTTTCATCAATTTGCACTCTGAGTCTCTGACAGAGATGATCCGCCCTCTCTGAGGCTGCTGCGTAGAAGTGAGCGCTAACTGTCCGTTTCCCAGCATTCACGTGGAATAAACGATGTGCTAGGTCATTAACTTGAGCTACGCTGATCCTTTCGTAATAGGCCGTGTTCAGACATAAGAGTGGGCGGGGGTGTCTCGTGATGCTCTTCTGAGGTACAGTGGACAACAAATCAGTAAATTCACCGGGGAGCAAGAACACAGTTTTGACAACAGTCCAATGGAGCTTGCTGTAACTGACAGTTGAGTTCAGTCCCTTCCACCACAATGATTTCATCCCAAGAAAATCTGTGGATCGAATAGGGGAACAGAGGTCACAGGTTACTGTGTGTCAGTCATTGTCTCCAATTGCTTATTAAATCATCACTGTGCTTTGTTCTTTATGCTAATGGGTCAATGACAACAAAAGAACTTTTGTATCATTTTCTAGAAAGTTTAATCACAACACACACACACACACACACAAAACCATTAAAAAGTTTGTTTTTGAAGAAGTTTCTTATTCTCACCAAGCATCATTTATTTGATCCAAAACACTAATACTGTGAAATATTATTATAATTTAAAATAGCTATTTTCTGTTTGAATATATTTTCAAATGTAATTTATTCCTGTTACTTTAAAGCTGAATTTTCAGCGTCATTATTCCAGTCTTCAGTGTCACATGATCCTTCAGAAATCATTCTATTACACTCTTAAAAATAAAGGTTCCAAATGGGTGTTTTTGCAGTGATGCCATAGAAGAACCATTTTTGGTTTCCCAAAGAACCTTTTAGTGAACAGTTCCTAAAAGAACCATTTTGAAGAACAAAACTCTAAAGAACCTTTTTTGACTATAAAGAAACTTTTATGCATTTGAAAGGTTCCATGGATGTTCAAGTTTCTTCATAGAACCATTGATGCCAATAAAGAACCTTATTTTTAAGAGTGTATGCTGATTTGCTGCTCAAAAACATTTCTTCTTATTATTAATGTTGAAAACAGTGGCGCTGCTTAATATTTCTGTAAATATTTTAAATAGAAAGCTTTTGTATATGTATACCTCAGATTTTTGGGGAGTTGCACAAACGTGACATTTTACAGCCTGAATTAACCTTACCTTGTCATATAAAAGTCAAATTATCTGATATTTTAAGAAACGTATTGATCTTAACACAGTCAAGAGAATATGCAAAAGCCTCTTGATGTCTATAATGTAATTTGTTTTTCAATTATTATTATTAGTATTATTATTATTATTATTACCACCCCTACTACTACTAGAAATAAAGGCTTACTTAAACTTGGTTTTCAAGAAAGTCATTTCACTTTTTTTATGATGATATCAGAACAGTTGTATCACCCTGACATGTTTGACTTTGTCACCCCAAAAATCTCCAGTTTTGACATGTTCTTGCTCATCATAGAAGTAGTATATTCAAAATGTTGTATAGATGAATTGCATTTTTGAAAGTGCATTTTTGCTATTTGTGTAGAGGATTGAACAGACATCTTTCAAAACATGTTTTCATCTATCACCGATGATTAATAAGCCTGAAAAACACATGATACATAATTAAAATAGAATAAATGGAAGCTGTCACCGAATTAATTGCTATCATTTGTAAATTGATTGTATATTGAATCACACTAACAAACGCAAATGCTGCCAAAAAAGGCCTCGCTATGAATAATAATGAATAATAAATAGTTCCAGCATATATCTTCCACGGTTCTGAATTATAACTCTTCGGTGTGTTTTTCTCTTCCTGCAAGCAGCATTTGTCTTCATAAAGTTTTCCACTGGCCCGTCACATGATCATTATAATGCAATCAGGGCTCATTGTGCACAGATCAGTTTCGCCATCAAAAAGACAAGTTGCTCAACATCTGCCAGGACTCGGTGTCTCAGCATCTGAGAGGGTTGAGGAACCCCCCTGACATGAACACAGCCATCCATATCAACCTAAGCAAGAGAAGGGAAATTCGAGGACCCCGCATCGATCCCACCGTAAAAATATCCAAACCATATGGCTTGCCTCTTCCCTCATAAATTACAATGATAAAGTCCTGGGGTTCGAGACTGTGAAAGCCACGCTAACCTGCTCTAAACTCTTGGCAGGACTAAAAGCACACAGGAAATACTATCCTGCATCTCATATGTCCCAAACTCAAGTCACAAATCACGCACAAATATGAATAATGCTTAGACTGCATTAGCAATCACTTTTAAAGCTGATTAGAACGCAGGCATGGGGTATCCATTTGTATGATATATTTGCTGTCAGTCTCCCGAGATGGTCCAGCACGACTGGGAAGCAGACCAAAGCCCCAAGTACCGCAAGTATGTTATTGCGAACGGGCTGGGCAGGTTGGCTTGAATTCGTGTCCTTGTCCATCACGCTGACACATTCTCCATCCTGAGGTATCGCTTAACGCTCGCCGGTGTTTCTTTTGTGCGTGTATTAATAGATCATCCAGGAGGGACTGCTTCATCACGGGTGCTGAAATTTTATGAGGCGAAGCCGTACTGATTAAAGACTCTAAAGCGATGACATAGCGGCTTTAGCGGTGAATTAACTGCTGCTGGTGGGCTAATGCTAAAGGATTTGGGTTGCAAAGACCATACTTGTAGACATGGAAATCAGTTATTGAGACTGTGTTGTATCGCACTTCTACACAATGTTATGGTTAATGTAATGGGTAATGAATGCTGTGCAATTAGAGCATTGCATTGTTAAAAAAAAATGTGGTGATATTATAGTATATAATGGATATTCTCCATAAGAATATAATGGAACTGTGGGAAAAAAGGGAAACAAAGTTTTGTTTTGAAGCCCGTTTTAAAGATGAAACATTGCAAAAAAAAAAAAAAAATCTAACTATATCACTAAAACTTAATTAAATAACTAAACTGATCAACACACACTACTGTTCAAAGTTTGAGGTCTGTAAGATTTTTATATTATCACAATTTAAAACTGTTTTCTATTTTAATATATTTAAAATGTAATTTATTCCTGTGATGCAAAGCTGAACATTCAGCATCATTACTTCAGTCTTCAGTGTCACATGATCCTTCAGAAAACATTCTACAGTAGTCAACATTTGAAGTGGATCATCAAAGTTGTCCTAAGACAAGAACGGGTATTGTTTTGGTTTTAGGACAACTTTGATGAAAGGTTTTGATCCACTTCAAATGTTGGATATTGTAATATGCTGCTCAAGAAACATTTCTTATTATTCCCAATGCTGAAAACAGTTGTGCTGCTTAATATTTGTAAAAACTCTGATACATTTTTTTTCAGGATTTTCAGGACACACAATCTGGTGACTAGTTCTTCCTAGTTTTTGCAACATCAGTTTGTTTCCAGACAGACTGATAAAAGAATCAGAGTACCTTCACTCACAAAAGTTGTGGAAAACCAGCCAGTCAGATTAGAGCTGAGACCATGTTTGGAGGGACTTCTTAAAAGGCCATTTTAATTCATAAACACTATACAGCAGGCTCTTGAGAGCATTTTTCTTTGAGCATCCCAAGGAGCACAGCTACCATTAGATATTAACATGCCTTATTAACTTGAATCATTAAAAAGAAATGATCTCTCGCTTTCATATTCCAATGACTGCACCGAAGTACAAACAAATATGTTAAATGATATTAAAATAAACAACACCATCTCGACAGCATCACGTTGAAACCCTTTCTCCACATTTCAGCTGCGCTTTCAGAGACTCATTCCACTACATCAAACAGCAAAGTATAAGAGGAAAAAAAAAAGACAGACAAGGAAAAAAACAATGGTGTTGATGACACATCCTCAAATCCAACACAAACAGAATTATTCAACGAATGCAGTGCCATCTCATATGGAGATAATGACACTGAAGACAGAGAAGCCATCTCAGAACAGTTCGGGATGCCAAGCCCGAGTTCAGCAGTTGAAACTGTCAGGGAAGTTAAGTCTGTCCTGGTGTTTTAATCTACCCTGCTCCGAGAAAAGAAAGAGAGAGAGAGAGAGAGAGAGAGAGAGAGAGAGAGAGGGGGGTGCATTCCAGGCTTGGTGATAAACAGGACTCTGACTGCCTCATGGAAGAATCCGATCCCATCTCTGTTCTTTTCTCTCTCGCTTTGATAGATGGTGAAGAATGGCTGGAACAGCCTGGCTCTTCCTCTGTCTTCCTCCATTAATCTCCATCTCCAGACTAATGGATATTCATGCTCCTGTGCCAAAGCAGTCCTGGGAGGCCCACCGCAACCTCTTGAGAGAAATCATATCATATCATCTCTCTCCGACAAAGGAAACAAAAGCAGTCCTCACAAAGAGAGGCCCAAAAAACAGCCCCTGGCAGCTCCTATACAAACCTACAGGCCTGGAGGAGTCAACTTAAGGCAGCGGTCTCCCACAGATGGATTGAAAGCCATTACAAGCAATTAATCAGGCCTGTAGAAGACCAAGGATATCCAAAGCAGATGTATGGGAGTTACATCAAATGACTAATACGAATCAATATCATACTGACCTCTTTTTCCATCCATTATGTTTTGGCACCTGATCTGAAGAGAGCCGAGGTGTAAATCTGAAAGTCAATATAAACTTGCATGATGGCCATTCATGTTTTATAGGAGCTCATTACTTAGCCGCAGCTGGAATTATAGGTGTGTTTTATAAAGGGGCTTTAAATGGCCGCAAAACACCCCAAACTCATTATACAGAGATCCTAAACACCTCATCAGAGCTGAAAAACATTTTGGATCATAACACTGTCACGCAGCAAAAATATCCATAAGACAGTTCTCCCTCATCCAGATCAACTGAAAACAGATGTCAGCCATTTGGCCAAGAACTATGTAAGGGAATAAACACACGGCATTCTCTTCAGGAATGAAGCAATGGATTTCATATTCGATTCTTTCTTATTAAGGCACGAACATTACCCTGTGGTCAACAAATTTATGATTCGTAGAAAATAAAATAGTTACTCTCAGATTTACTATTGGCTCTGTTCCAAAATGTACTGAGCTGTCTACATAGGCAACACATTTCAGAGTATCATAGGCATCCACGTAATGTTTCAAAAGGTAGGACTCATATTTATGTTGCGTGAAATATCCATTATAGTGTATAATTAAAAGGGATGGGCAAACTGAAAGATACTGATAAATTAATTATTTTCATGTTATTGTTGATAACTGATAAGTTCTACCTTTCGTCTACTAATAAAAACTAAAATAAGTGCTTTTTAGGAAGTGCATTTGAAATGTACATACAGTATGACATATGTACACTTGAAAATGGATATTTATTTGCAAAAATTCACAGTGATCTTACAAATAAACTTTAAGTGTATTTTAGTTGACAGCAAAGGCGATCTAATATGGAAAAATGAGCATGTACAGC
Organism: Tor tambroides; assembly: GCA_021397915.2. Lineage (NCBI taxonomy): Eukaryota > Metazoa > Chordata > Actinopteri > Cypriniformes > Cyprinidae > Tor > Tor tambroides. The sequence continues at coordinate 7,220 of JAFVLL020034061.1, forward strand.
TCCAATATCAGCCAGCCAATAACCAATATGGTATTGATATATCATGCATCCCTAATAATTACTTCAATACTGAAAGTACAGTGCAACTATATTCATGCATTTTTTTTAGGATATACGGTAAACCATTTCTGTGCATACATTCACAGTGCTTAAAAAAAACAACAAAAAAAAATCTGTCATAACCAGTCTCCTAAAAATACCAATAAGACAGCCAATAAGTCAGGAGTCCAAAATCCCCATCATAATGTCAGCATAATGCCTGACAGGGCCAAAGTTTGGAGCTGGTTTGAGTATAACACTCATCAAGGGAAAAACATTACTGTTACAACCATCACGAGAGATCCTTTAGTATCTCATTGAGCACGTACAAGCACTTTTCCAATATCAAATGCTAAAGTTGCATTCAAGGATCGACACACTGTCTGGGAGAGAGAATGGCGGCTCAAGCTCACCATGAACTTTGGCCTGCAGGATTCAGTTATATGCAGTTTACACACATGCAAACTCATGCTTAGAAAACGGCAGAGGAACAACTGCTCGACAGGCCATAATTAAGAGGCAACTCTGCCAAAGGCAAAGCTTGGGGCTATTGCATATCCATTGGGCTGTAAAACGAGACAAGCAATAGCACATCACCAACACCAATCAAATTTATCTCAATTACACAGGATTGCTGGCATAAATATCTCTGTCTAGGCTATATGTTAAACATGGCATTTTAGCTAAACAATGCGAGTGCGGATCCAGACTTTGGTAACTGAGTGATGCACGCTATCCAGATGTAAGTTAATGGAGGGTAGGCAGACAAACAGCAGGTGTAATTCTCTCTCGGTCCTGCTGAGCTCTAAAAGTCAGTGCTTAGCCCCCACTGCTCCATCATCTGGCCTCTCCCAGCCTCTGTGACAGCACATTTGTCATCATTTTCACATTTTGGGCAAGAAATGTACTGTTTTAATGGCGCCCTCTGAACGGTTCCAGATGTTTGTTTATTTGTTGTGCCACGACTGTAAAGTCGTTTATTCTTCATATGCAGTCCCGTTTCGGGGCTACAAATCAGCGGCGACGTAATGACGGCAAACTGTAGGTGGAAAAAAAAAAAAAGCATGGTCCCTGGGGGGTCTTCAGTTAAGATTTTCTCTTTGAAGGCTGCCTGCCTCAAGGGTTTAGTTGTGTGCCATTTAAAATACAGTCAACTCAGCTGGAGCAGGGCCCAGAATAGGAGCATTTAAAGGCGGCGCGCACACGGCTGATGGAGGAGTACGGTTTCGCCCTCGACGGCCTCTCGTTCGCTCGGCACACTGAAGATGAATGATTGGAATTCAAAAGTGGTGGTTGCTGCTTTAAAATGTCTTGAGACGTATATGAGGATTTGTATATTTTCCATTTCAATTATGTATGAAGTTCCAGGGCAGTTGTGTGACCTGTCATGATGATTGTTATTAATATGGCTATCTAGAATGTGACAGCGGTGAGTGCGGTGACTCCACTATATTTTTGTATATATTTACGCCTGTGGAAAGACAAACATTGTCTCATGTAGTTTGGTTTAGAGGTGGAGCTTTATATTTAAAGCAACAGTTCACCCCCAAAAAAACAAAACAAAACAAAAAGTAGCATTTGCACGATTAGGGTTAAAAAGATGATTTTTCTTTCTGAATAATAATAATAATAATAATAATAATAATAATAATTATTATTATTATTATTATTCAAAATAATGCGTCTAAAAAAAGAAATATTACTATTTATTAAAACTGAACTAGTTAAACATTAAATGTATAAAAAATTTATTAAAATTAAAATTATTTAATTGAAAAATAAACTATAAATGAAAAATTATTTATTGGAAAAAATTACAATCTTAACATAATGGAGCCCTTAAATGCACATATTAAATCATATGTTCATATTCACTGAAAGTCTTTTATCTTTCAAATTTGACTCTTTTGGAATTTGACAGAAACATCGTCTGTAAATACAATTATTGCAGGAAGATTTTTCTTTGGAAAAACAAACAATAAAGACGTTTAGAAGGACAAGAGGATGAGTATATCATTTTTGGGTGAACTGTTCCTTTAAGGCGACATTTGTCTCTTGAAAGAAACTTTGGGCTAGGTTCAGACGACAGGCCGGTTTAAAGCTGGTGGGAGCTGACAGCAGCGCTACTTCCTGCGGCCACGCTCTCCACCCCCCCTCCGTCTCCATACTCATGGTTCTCCGTGTCACGCCAGGCCTGCCACATAGCCTCCTTTCTTAGCTTCTGCTATTCTCTCTTCCATTTCTCTCCTCTGAGCCTCTCCTGTCTGCTCCCTGTTTGTCCACTTCCCAATTTTCCCCCAAAACAGCAGACAAGGGTCTTATAACCCAAAGCCAAGACCTCCCATGCAATGCAAGTAGCTGGTCCTCCCTCTTCCCTCCTCAGACCTTCTGTCTGCTGTAATTACCCATGGCACCTTGGCTCTGGGGGCCTGGCGCAGGTGACATCAATTGTAAAAATATTGAGAAAAGGTAGAGTGGGTCCCTGTTTGAGACAGCCTGCTGTCATATACGCCGCTAATCCTGCCGGCCACAGGCAGCAAGTAACATATAGCAAACATGACGGGACTAGGCTTTTACCTATGGAAGCATGCCCTAATTTCAGCCATTCTACTGCATAAAATTATAACACTGTATATATATATATATATATATATATTGCATATATTGTAAAATATCTCTATACTCAGACTTCAGAAGTTATTTCAGATTAAAATTATTCCAGACATCTGCCTATACTGTGTCTACTGATTATACACTTTCCTCAATTAATATTTAATATAATATTAATAATTTAAAATATATATGGCTAATATTGAAAAGTATATATGTCATTATACATGTCAATGTATACACTAAGCTTTGACATGTACATAGTGTTGACATTCTCAATTCATGTGTTTGATGCATCATGTTTTGTGGTTTTTCTTAAAGGAATAGTTCACCCAAAATTGAAAATTCATCATTTACTCATGCTCACGTCATTGAAAACCAGTAGATGCTTTATTTTTCTTTTTGTATGGGGTTGTTTTGGACCCCACTGACTTTCATTCATGAGGATGAGTAAATGATGACAGAGCTATTCCTTTTAGAGCAAAATACTACAATATATAAGCAAGTAATAATTGCACTGCATTACGATTACACAGATGCCCCATGAATTATCAGCAAACACAATGCTCGACTTCCCCTGACAGTGTCTTGGAGGTGAACTGCATCTTTTAGTGTCATGGCTATTCTATTAAAGCATTTTCATGGCACAGCCAAAGGTGAGTTTTAGTAAAGAGTTACAGTGTCAGAGCCGATGCATTAAGCAAATAGAATAGGCAATAAGTCAAGATAAATAAAAATGGCACGATAAAGGCAGAGGAATAAAACGAGGCGAAGGACAAAGATGAGGGCTTGTGTTATCTAACGCTGCAGTACAGTATCGTAAAAATAACAAATGGAGAGTGTCAGCTCGCCCAAATCTAAGAGGGAGAAAAAATATTTCATATGTCAGCTCCGTTCACCTTTTAATGGACTATTCTCAAGCAGCATGATTTTGACAAAGCACTGGGCTTTCCCCTACATCACTTGAGAGGTGCAGGTCAGCCTTTGTGAAATAGATCTGTCCTTGGTGGGGGGCTGAGAGGCACACAGCTGACCTCGCATGAAAGTACCACCGCCGTGGCCGTGACATAAAAACAGCGCTTTGCATTGCACAGACAAAAGAGCTTGATAAATGTGACCGGCATGAAAGAGTCCAGCACATCAGAATCTTCTCTTCTGCACAGCTTCTATTAGCAATCGAGTTTGCCTTTGTTTAGGTACCTGTCATTTATCTGTCTAAATAACACTACTGTACCTTTGTGGTTCCGGGCATCTTTGGATCCTCGTGGCAGCGGGGTGTATGGGGTAGTGGATTTGGATCTCACATCACAGGCGGCGTCCTGAAAGAACAAGCGTTTGGACAAACATAAATTCGGCATGCTCAGTTTGCGAACATTTATAACGTCTCCAACGATTCATTATCCAGCACAGACAGGAGAAATGTTGGTTATTGATTTCTGTATGCAATGATCCTAAAGAGTTAAATGAAAAGAACTCATTTGTCACGAGCAATCTAGAATATTGTCCCATATGGATGACACAAAAGGGAGAGAGAATGGAAAGGCTCGGCGGGGTGAGAGACAACCGAAGAATGCGGGTGAGATTTCACTGCCACGACTGATTGTCTAAATGCCATAAATTTTATCAGCGGCGAGGACAGCAAATGTTAGGAGCGGCATTCTTATTTTATCAGGGGTGCAGGACGAGGGCAACTTTCATTATTTTGCAGGGAGGGGAGTGAAAGGTGAGGACGGGCCCTGGCTTTGATTACCTGTCCCCTGCCTGTTTAAGAGAGGGGGCCACCAGGGGAAGGGCCCCAGTCACCATTCAGCCATGAAGAACCCCGCGGGTCAGGCCCGGGTCAGCCTGCCACTCACTAACACACGCTGTTGTGTGTTGACAATCTAACAGGTGGCATGAAATTACTGCTCTCCAAAGGCCAGACCTGAGTTTAAGTAAACTCATCTCTCACTGGCCGACCTTAAAAATACAAATATATTCACATAAAGGCCACTGCATAGACAGACAGAACAGGGGAAGAGCTGGAGAGAATACAGATGGCCTGTGTGCTTCTGGTAGGTCACAAGTGTTGTTTTCTACCTCCTTTGTCTTCTTTCAAGGACCAAAAACACAGTATATCAAGATGTGTTGATATCTGATGCCTTTGTGAAAATATTCTGCTCTTCTGCAGGCAGGAATTCTCAGAGCATTTAATCACTGTGAGGGCTAAAATGACAAATAAACAGAGTAGAGGTGGCCTATTTTTATTTCATTCATTGAAAACACTCAGCTTAGTGTTGAGAATGCATTATTCATATACCGTTCAAAGGTTTGGGGTCGGTACGATTTTTTGTTTTTTGAAAGAAGTCTCTTACGCTCACCAAGGCTGCATTTACATTCACAGTTTAAAATAACTGTTTTCTATTTGAAAGTTTTCAAATGTAATTTATTTCTGTGATGGCAAAGCTGAATTTTCAGCATCATTACTTCAGTTTTCAGTGTCACATGATCCTTCAGAAAGCTGATTTGCTGCTCAAGAAACATTTCGTATTATTATCGATGTTGAAAACAGTTGTAATGCTTCATAATTCCGTCGAAACAATGGTTCTTTTTTTCAGGATTCAAATTAAAGAATATTAAGTTCAAAAAGTTGCTCAAAAGTATTAATATTAAGGGTTTTATATTAAGCAAAAATAATATAAAATAAAGTTGACTGAAATTTAAAAAGTGTAAATATAGCAATATTTATGATAGACACTAATGTATAATAAAACATTCCAAAACACTCTTCCAAAGGTTAACTATCTGCAAGCTGTTTATAGTTACCAAGCAACAGAAAACGGAGTAAATGTTTTTTTTACAACGTATTACTTTTTCCCCCCATCGTCGTTATCACATGACTAATTATCATCCTAATTACACAAATCCAGTGGGGTGCAGCTGCATCAGGCTTTCCGAGTACGTCAGCAGTTTCCTTGTTACCATTTCAATCTCCTCTGGCCATTTGGCTTTAATATCCTAGAGCAGCGTTTTTAGTGTCAGCTTCAGTCCGCCCTGACTAATTTCCTCTGGACCTGACAGATCAGAGGCCTTCCCCACCAAACAGCCCTGTCCCAGCCACAAAGCCGCTCGTAATCCTGCTGCTTGTCTACAATTAATCTTCCCAGTTGCCACATTATTAACACCACCACCCACAGACAGGGGTCGGCTATGCCCCACCGGACACAGAGCACCCCCCCTCCGGCCCAGCGGCCAGGCACGTCAATCACATGCCGTGCCCAAAAGTCGCCTGCTGTCAACATCAGAGATACCCCCACTCTCCTAACCATTCCACCCCTCCCGGGCCAAGTCCGCTGATCAAACACCCCCCACCATGGAAGAAGATTAATCAGAGCCCTCCCTCCACTTCCTCCCCTCCCATCCACTCCTCTCTTTCTCTTTATTCAATGAGCCATCCTCAAGATGAGAAAGGAGGCCTGCCTCATAATGGGAATCCCGGCAGAAAAAAAAAAGTTAAAGGAAAACTCTGTTTGAATGCCAGCTGTTATCTTGGGAAAAAAAGGGCAGGCGGACAAGAGCCTTGCTTTGATCGGCATCCTTAAGATTTTACACAAACATAATCACAAGCCAAGGGGTCACCCTTTGAATTCATTCAGTCTGAGAGCTTTGAGCACGCACAGGCAGTTAAGAGCTTCTCCGTTCACAAAGCACTTTGTTTTTAGTTGCTTTTAAAAGATATGCATCACTATCCATCAAATAAATGGCAACTTGTGTGCTCTGATCTGTTCGTCTATAATGAAGGAAAATTCAGTGGCCCTAAAAGGTATTTAGACAGTTAAAAACGTCTGAATGTTATTGCATTTATTGAAATATCAAAGAATGTGCTACCTGCAAACAAACAACGCAATAGATATAAAAACTAAACTACTAAGATTCTGCTGAACCATTTTTGAATTACTTTTAACCAACGGGCATTGCAGAGATTTGTAGTATAAGTTTGAAGCCAGTTAAGCATAATGTTCACCCTGATGACCGACTGTAGTAGAACAACCACAGGTGTAGTTCATCACACTAACTTTAGACAAACAGAAAGTGTCTGAATAAATTTAGTCTAAGTTTTGGAAGTACTTTTTTTTTTCTTTCCAACTGATTTGCTTGATAGTGTTCTTGAGTGAAGTTTCTTTAAAATAAATGCTATCTGACTTTTTATATTTTCTATCAATGCAACGACAATCATACATTTTTAAGTGTGGTTTAAGTGTCTAAATGCTTTTCGGGAGGGTTAGGTAGTATGAAAATAGATCATGCTCACAAATGGGGGGGGGGGG
>JAFVLL020034062.1:0-18324 GCA_021397915.2 Tor tambroides
TGACATTCCACGTTAAACTGTAAATTCCGTTTTTATGACTGGATTCCGCGATTCCGTCCGCGTTTTCTGCATCGCGGAAATCATAGGGCCCTACAAATGGAATTACAGTCAGGATCTCATATTTCCTTAACATCTTGTACCTTTGATGGTGTTAAACATGGTGTCATGTGGATGGGAATGTGCATGGAAATGATATGCAGATGAGGTTAGTAAAACTAGCTTGTAAGCTCCATATATGGTGATTTCTGGAAGGAGTCGGGGTGGAGATGCACGTACACACAATTTTCCCCTGACTGGGATTTATCAAGGGATTTTTGCACAGGTTCTGGTGTACGCATGGTTTTATAAATCTGAAAAAAATTCACGCGTACGCAAAATCTAGCTTTTGTGCATATGTACACTTTTAGGATGAAATCTATGGAGAGTTTTATAAATGAGACCCCTGGTGATTGCAACATCACTCTCCGGCCGAGGCCAGGCTACGTACCTAAATCACTATCTACCCCCTTCAGAGCACAGTTTCGCTGTCTGCCCTGTCTTCTGAGTCATCGACCTCGCGTGGTGCGGACGTTCAGACTTCGGTGTGTCCCGTTAGGGCTTTGAGGATTTACATTGACCGTTCGGCTAGCTTTTGGCAATCTGACCAGCTTTTCGTGTGCTACGGTGGTTGTGCGAAGGGCCGGGCCATGTCAAAACTGGATTGAGGACGCAATCTGCTTATATGAGCCAAGGTTTGGAATGCCCTTTGCACATTAGGGCCCACTCAACAAGGGCTATCGCCTCCTCCTGGGCATGGTCAAAAGGTACGTCTATTCAGAATATATGCTTTGCAGCCGGCTGGTCTTCTCAGAATACCTTCGCCAAGTTTTACAAGCTGGACGTTCAGTCCTTAGCCTCCCAAGTGCTGTCGGTGAGTGACTGATTCACGTTTATGCTACCTCTATTACTTGTGTGTCATGCTGCCTTGCACAGTAATTCTCTGAGCGCCACTCTATACTATTGCTGTTGTTGTCTGCCCTGTACTCAGTGCAGCTTCCTGTTATTCATGTCCGATTCACTTCGTGCTACCATTATCATGTTATGTGTTATGCTGCTGAACACAGTTCTCTATGCAGCCCCTTCTAGTACTGTTGTTGCTTCTGCCCTGTTCTCAGCGCAGTGTACGTTATTACTGACCAGATATGCAAATTTTGTATAGCTGGGTTTTAGGCGCTCATTGGCTTATCTCCACCTATCAGCTGCGAGCTCGCCTAACAAGCGTCGCTATTGGTTATGGGAATTGTGTGTATTCTATCTTCGCTGAGTATATGACTTGTACAGGCTGCTCGTAGCTTCTCTCATGGCGGGATTGAATATCGTTCCCATAATGGAGAAATGCCTCCGTGATGTCTCGTGAAAGCTCGAGAGGGAACGTCTCCGGTTACTATCGTAACCTCGGTTCCCTGTGAGCGGGAACGAGACAGCACGGAGGTCGCCGTGTTCGCTGCTCGACCAGCTAAGTGGCGTTAAATATCAGATTCTGACGTAATTGTCGCGTGCACCGCATTTTATACTGCCTCCTGAGCTCGTCAGTATTTGCATGCGATTTGCATACTTCGCGAAAATTGGCCAGTCATTTGGACTGGCGTGAGCCAATAGGACTTCAGAAAGGTTGGAAGGGAAGGAATTCCCATAACGGAGAAATGTCTCCGTGATGTCTCGTTACCGCTCTCAGGGAAGCGGTGAGTGCCCAATGGCAGTCCCAGAAACGAAGTTTGAAACAGCCCTCGGTTTGCTACGTCACGATTCAATAACCAATCACATCAAGGGATAGATTCCCTTCATTAGCATATCCCTCTCTCCATTTATACAAACGCGGAGTGTACAGAGATCATAGCATAGAGATCGCATGCAGAATATACCAGTACGCGTAGTATTACCAGCACAAATCCAAAAATAAAATACAGCAAAAAACCAATAAAGCTGTGGTTTAACATGAATTTAGAACCGTTAACTTGAATAGTAACCCGTGGCAACAGTGTAAAAGTAGCCCGGAGTCAGACCCACCTCTACCGCATCGGCATCTGCGCACACGCATATGCTCGCGGCCACGAATTAACTTGGCTGCATTCGATTCTTCAAGGCATTTTGAGGACACAACATCGTCAAGTAAGTAACTTTAACAACTGTTACAGTATCCACTGCAGCTGTCTGCTGTAAAAACAGTTTAATCAGTCATTATCCATGGATCAGGAGGCCCTAGCTGGCTAATTTGCATATTCATAAATCAGCGTATAGTAAATGAGGCAAGGGTGTAGAGTTACATTCAAGTTATTTTAAGGCATGAGAAAATTATTTTCACAAGAAAAAAAAACATTTAAATATGTAATTTTGATGATCATAGATGAGTTTTAAGGGATAAAATTTTTGACTACAGGGAGACTTATAGTTATAGCGCCACTCAACGACATTAAGTCAGAACTGCGGTGATGCCTACAAGTCACACAAAATGTACCATATGTACATTCATCTGTTCCGGGGGAAAAAAAAAAGGAACACTCTTAGCACCACCCAGTGGACATTTCACATTGAATATGTCACGAAGCGTACATGGCACTACGTATTTCGCGTCTTGCGAGAAAGTTCCCAGAGATAGCCTACGGTTTTGTCAAGAGATCAGGTTGCCATTTTTCATTATTTGGATACTGCGTCATTTAGACAATGCCGTTGTTTCAACTGCTGAGATTTATTTTTTATGTCTACAAGTTTATCTGAAGTTAAATTGTTTGTATAAATAAATTTAATTGGATTGGATGTAGTGTATGTACAACTGCTCATGCTAGTTCTAAATATACAGTACTGTATCTGTATCTTTCAATATGGTTACACTGCAGTCAAATATCCGACCAACAATGACAATACACAAACATTGCAAATAACTTATTGGAGCTTTTCATCTCATGATGGTGATGTGCTGAGAGATCATGGTCTTTATATTCTTCTTAAGTACGATTGCAGTAATGTCAAGGAGAGGGGTCACTCCTCTTTACAGTTGGCCATTATGGAGCATAATCATGCGTTCTCTCAGGGACGCACAGCCCAGCCTCCAGTGCTCCCTGTTATCATGTCTCACAATTTCTCTTGATTGCATTGCTTGCTGCATAGTGTTGAGATGCATATGCCAAGGGCAGTCTAAGTCATGAAGCTTTCTGAGAGCTTGAAATGGCAGTTTCCTGCGAGTTAAAGGTCAGTCTCATGAAGATTTCTTTCAAATATCACAATGCAGGTAAAGCGAGGTTGACTGCTTTCTCCCAAGTGTTATCATCTTGATCTTCTTGGTTTGAATAATTAACAGAGTAAGCCATGTCACAGTTAATAATATTTATTCAGTGTCAGTATATCAATGTGTAAATATATCAACACTAATTTACACTATCATTCAAAGTGAATAATTATTTTTAATAATTTTTCATATTTTTTTACATTTATAAAAAATATTTTATCTTCATCAAAGCTTTTATTCTCAATTTATGCATTAAATTGATCAAATGTGACAGTAAAAACATTTATAAAGATTTCTATTTTACTTTCTATTCATCAACATTTTTAAAAAACTGTATCGTTTCAACAAAAATATTAAACAGCACAACTGTTTTTAACATTGATTATAATAAGAAATGCTTCTTGAGCACCAAAGGATTAAAATGATTTCTGAGGGTTCATTTTACATTGAAGACTGGAGTAATGGCTGCTGAAAATTGAGTTTTGCCATCACAGGTATGATTTACATTTTAAAATATATTAAATTAGAAAATTAGTAATTATATTTCACAGTATTACAGTTTTGACTGTTTTTGGTCATATAAATGTAGCCTTGGTGAACATAAGAGACGTCTTTCAAAAACATTTAAAAATCTTAATTATCCCGAACCTTTCAGTACTTTGGACATTCTGAAATTCTATATTTAAATTAGAATATTTGCATTAAATATTTTCATTTACATATTCATATTTTGGTACTTCTTACCTGTAAAAGCCACCTCTTTTTCCCTGGTTTTACCAACTCTGGCATGACACCTTTAGTGCTCATGTTAAAAATGGCTTCCAAAACTAACCCACCATGTTGAATGATCATTAGAAATGTAATTTCATGGTTCATAAACATAACCCTCATATATTCACATGCACTAACATCCCGCAGTGTGGGTCACTTGTGAGTCTCGTGCCTTGCAAGTATCTCAGACAATTGCAATATTGAAAGGACACGTTCTGGCACATTGCACTCTCATTGTAACCTGAGAGCAGATGAAGGCGCAGAGAGAGGCCTTTAGGGCATCATTTCAAAGCCAGCCATGGCACGAGTGCTTGTTTGAAGCTGAGAGCGAGAGGAACCTGCCTGAAGAGCAAAACAGACGGTTAAGTGTTCCCCTACCTCTAAATGAACAGCCTTAGACGGGGTGTGAGCCCTTGGGTTATTCGGCCCTCCCTCTGCCAGCATCTTTGACAAGCTTAAGTAACCCGGATCCTCCCTTAAATTGTTTATGCCACGTTGCTTACAATAATTAGAGCAAATTGAGTCGGCTCCTCATTAGGGCAGGATTTGTTTGTTGAGGAGTGTGGCTTGACTCTCAAAGTTCCCCCTGCTCTTGAAGGGAGTTATAGCACAGCGCAAAATAGCTGTTTTGTAAAGCCTAGGGGAGCTGTTGAACGTTGTAACCTATTTGCTTGCAGTCTTTGTTCCTTATTTGAAAATGTGAGCAAAGAAAATGCACTAAGCAATTAAAAACAAAGAGGAATTCCTGGCAGTGCTGTTGAAGTGATTTGCATTTAGCCTTAAAAATTTGTCTGCCTTATAGGAGTGAGGTGATTTTCGCCTCACAGCGAAACTTATTTCTGCTAACAAATAGGCCTGCATTGTATACGCAACAATAAAGTGCCATTCACACCCTGGATTCCATGATATCAACTAGGTGACAATGAGAAAAACATTCTTTGTTATGTCTCAAATGACAGTCTTGTCAAGGGTATGGCCACGTCTGCTCGTGGAACACAGGGACCCAGTCATGTTTGGCCCTTTGAATTGTCAGTTATTTAGGGAAGGCAGCTGTAATCATTGCATCGGCACTAGTGGAAATTGACAGTAACTTTGAGTGCCAGACACACTGCAGGCCTTGATGAAAACATTTCATATGCTAACACTAAGGCAGAATGACAAAAATTAAATTGGAAGGATGAAAAATAGACACAGAGCAGCACAGTGAAACAGTAAAAATCTCACTGTCTAGTTATTTGTCAGATGGAACAAAAGACAGTATAAAGTGAAATAACTTCCTTGTATTAGTTTGTTTTTAACACCAGTGCTACATTTTTAAAAATTGTCTGAAAAGAGCTTTCAGACGTCACAGCATAATCTGTGAAGCTGTGGACTTTGGTTGTGTATTTACAAATAAAGCAACAATAACTGTTTTTAAAGGATTGCTCACCTAAAAATGAAAATTCTGTCATTATTTACTCACCCCACTGACTTTTATTGTATAAACAAAACATTTTAAGAATATTTTCTTTTGTGTTCCATCGAAGAAAGAAAATCAATGACAGAATTTTCATTTTTGGGTGAACTTTTCAGTCACACTTTATTTTGAGGTCCAGGTCTTACTATTAACAAATAATTAACTGAGTTTTGCCTCAATAAACACCTAATTTGCTGCTTATGAATAGTTAGGAAGGTAGTTAAGTTTAGGTATTGGTTAAGATTAGAGATGTACAAAATATGTGCTTTATAAGCACTAATAAACTGCCAGTATGTTAATAATATGCATGCTAATAAGCAACTGGTTAATCATGAGAATTGGTCCCTATACTAAAATGTTACCAACTTTTCTTTTAATAATTGTAATAGCAATCCTAATATTTGTGTCTGTGCTAATTTCATCAGTCATGTTTTAATCTGTAGACATTTTATATGTGTGTGTGCTGAATAAATTTGATTCTGTGATAGTCCTCAGGTCTCTGACAACCTACAGTGTGCACTGGGTTGACGTCTGTTTTTTCTTTAATCTTGGTTTTGCTGTTTGTTGTTCGATGTTTGAGCCCCAAGCTCAAAGCTAGCACAAATAAACCAATGTGTGTGTTCACAGAAGGTTCAGAACAAGGTGTTTGAACCACCATGCGGTCTGAATGATAGGATAAGAAAAACACAGTCTCACTGCTGCAGGGAAACCATCAACTGCTGTACTGCCATACACGTCATGGTATGAAATATTAAATGAATATTTCACTTTTGTGAGTGCCAAGAAATACATGTTTGTGCAGAGAGGATTGTTTACAGTCCCCCATACTGATCTGAAGATAACGGGGGATTATCCGTAATTACAAGAGGCACCAGATGAACTAGTGTTCGGAACTGAGCACTAATGAATTAGATTGATTCAGCTGCAGTTATCTCTCAGATTTACATGCACACAAATAAATAAAACACAGACACAGCTGAATGACAAATGAGTTGATGCATCATAAATGTCTTTAAAGTTTTCATTATTCACCACAAACTGACTGACACCTTGAGGCACTGACATCCATTTGCTGAAAACTTATATTCTCACTCATGAGTCATTCAATAAGTAAGCTTCTTCCTAAAAAAAAAAAAAAAAACCTTTAATCATGCACTTTATACAAGTCAAAATACGACCTCCAATTTTAGCTTTGCATAAAGTGCAAATCGTTGTCATTAGCATTGAGTTAAAAGCATTAATGTATTGAATTAGAAATGATTCAGTCTAACATCTTGGATTTTCTCTTTAATTGTTCCATCAACTCACCAAAAATGTCATATAGTCATAACTTGTCATAACATAAAAATGGTAAGTCATTTCCTCTCTTTAACAATGCTGGAATCAGAAGATGCAGAGTTTTAATCGAATACTCCATGTTCAATTTATTTGTATATCCTCAATCCCATGACCATGCACCAATGTCTTTGAATCCTCAGTGCAATCTCTCTACACCCGTTTCTGTATCTCTTAAATTGATGCATCGAAGCAGCATTTATTTTGTCAAGGTATGCGTTGCTGTTCTCATATTTCCATATTTTCAATTTTCACCTCACCCGTGGTCAGAAGTTACCAAACCGACAAACACAATGTATCTATGACATGTAGTCATAGAAAGTGATATGGCACTAGTGATCGCACACTTTTGATTCCATCGCCTCTGTGTCATCCCTGGGAACTGAAACAACTTCTACCTATCAAAATGGGTCTTGGTATCAGGTAAGATGTTCAGTGAAAGATATGAGTGGGGATGTGCGCTTTGTACCTTTGTATATGTATGTGCCTGTGTAATGAAAATGTCTCTTTGTCTGCTCTTAATTGCTCATGCTAAAATTCAGGGCTCCACCTCTGCAAAATCATCTTATTACTAAAAAAAACTTTAGATTAGCCTTTTGGTCCTGTTTACACCTGGTATTAAAATCCGTCTCTGAGACACAACACAGTTTTCACCCAGTAGCAAAGTGCAAATGTGTCTCCTATGACCACTTGTAATAAGATTTTAATTTGGAGAGATGTTTCAAACAGAATGCTTGTTGCTATTTTAGCTAAGTATCTGTATTAACTGTGGCTGAGCATGCCTCATCACATGATCTGTGTCAAAAGAATTTATTAGGTCTTGAAAATATAAATATACATAAGGGCTTTTCCACATATTTTAATTGAATGCCATTTTATTGAAAACCTGTACATAACTAAATTTTGTATTAGTGCAATTTTCAAGATTTGTGTTGTTGGTTACATGCCCAGAGCCACTGCTGTTATGACTTGGTGGCTCTCACTATTTTGCTAAGCGACAGTGATAAGCAGAGGAAGAATCCAGAAACTTCTTGTTGTTTGTTTGTAAACATATAAATAGTCTTTGACTCTCTTTCTTTTCCTGTGACAAGCGGGTATCAGAAATTCTGCGTTTTAATTGATCCCATTCTGCCATTTGTATCTATTGGTATAAACAGTATGTCAAAATCGACCAAATTTTTGTGCCAAACGTTAGTGTAGGTGTGATGAGGCATTTACACTACAAATGCAGGGTGCTTCTCAATCGGCAGCCTACCTTTCTTGTGCTTCATTTGGTTTTGGTCATTAGTATCCTTTGCTTCTTCCAATCGCCCACAATCTTTTGCACACATTCCAATTTATGAAAAAAGAATTAGCAGAACATGAATCAGCACTGAGCTTGTCCAATTTCATTATGCAATGCAAGAAAAAAAAAAATGGTTTTGGAGATGAAGGCATTGTTTTCTTCTGTTTTGTTGTAAATTAATCACTGTGCCTAATGCCCACCGTCTGTAGTCTCCCAGTGTCTTACATTTCCTTCACTATATTAATAGTGTGACAGGTTTCTTTATACAAAGATTTTTAGTATAACGTATTTTTCAAATTCTAGTTTATAAACCTCAGAAGGACTGGAAGGACACAGGCTTACTAAGATTACAATTAAATTATTAATTGGTTTACAAATTAACAGCTCACAAAATGTTTTGTACCCTATTTTCACCTGTATTTAGCAATGACCACTTGTTATCTGATCTGGTCATTCAAAATGGATATTAGCACCAGCTGTGAGTGGAAGAAAAACCGATGACTCTTTATTTTAAGGTGACCTTGTTGTACATGTACTACTATAATAACAATTAATTATGCATAATTACATGCAAGTAACCCTAAGCCAAACCCTAATCCTAACCCTAACCATAAGGTTAGTACATGTAGCTAAATAATATTACTCAGTACTTAAATATATAATTACACTGTAACAAGGACACCTTAAAGTAAAGTGTAACCGAAAAACCTTTTGCATTTGCTCTAAATGCATTTGTTGTCCCAGGTCATTCTATGGCCATTTTAATCTCTTTTCCGCTTTCTCTCATTTTCTCAAGCACTCCATCTCATTCTCACAGGCCTGCTGTCATTATAAGCCTCTTTGACTGATACTTGCTTTTGGTCTGACTTTGAGCCTGCTGACTGAGCATCTGATGCCTGTGATTACTCCTCAAGTTGTTTGGAGGAGTAACAGCCTACAGCTGCTGATAGCCACGAGTTCCGCCCACCCCATTCTGAGGTTAATTTGCTAGATTATGGGCTTCTCTCTCCATTGAAGTGGATCTGTCATGGGACTCAGAAAGCTATACCATTTTTGTCCCCAAGATTGCTATAATCAGAGACGAGTCACAGTTTCAGAGTTCATTAGTGTAAAGACTTGATGGGGGGTAAGTTCGCATATGGCAAAGATTCACTCTTGTCGCTTCTTGATGTGTCGCACATAAAGAGGGATTATGTTCAAATGGCGAGGACATAACTGATAATCTATTTACAGCTGCACTGAGCTTTTCCTATGAGTTGGAATAGTTTAATTTCTTTGAACCTGGTGCATGCATGGCTTTCTTCATCAAAAAGTGACCCCACACATTCTAATTAGGAAGAATCAACATGGCTTCTATTCGAGAGGATGGGGACGTGGAAGTTAAAATGTAATGCAGTGCTGATGCAATGTTCATTAGGGTCTTGTAAACATTCTTTCGCTTTTAAGTACTCTATTGAAATAGCTTTGATCCTCAACTTAGTGCTACGCAGTTGGTGTGGCAGCAAAACATTTCAAACCCTCTTTGATCTGCAGAGTACCACAATTTGGAATTGCCAGCACTTAACAAATGTTACTGAGTGTTTTGTCACTAATTAATTTCTTCTTTAAAATGTGCATTTATTCAGTCAGACAACTTCCAGCTCTTAGAATTCACCCATATATGAAAAAATAAGAATTGCAGAAAAATAGGAAATGTCAGGTCTTCATTTTCTTTGTTTTCTTGGCATTTTCTTGCCTTTAAATAGACACAGCAATGAAACAGTGCACACTTAGCATTCAACAGAGTCCCCTAGAGGACTCTGAAAGGTCTGTCAACTTCTGTCCTTCCCAAATATTCTGAGCAGTGAACATGTGGTAAAGTGTGTCAGTGGTGTTGTTGTAGCCGCACTACCATTAATAGCAGTGGAAGGTCAAGGCCAAAAAATGTCAAAAAAGGAAAAACAAAACAAAATAGAGCTCAAGAGAACTGCAGTATGACGTACCTGGGTTTATATAACTGTAGCCTCATTATGGATACTGATTTGATATTTGTAAAACAAGCATCTTCACTAACCCTTTAATTAATTATAAGAATTAGTAATTGGGCACTTTTCATTAAAACTAATGTGGACACTAATTGAAAATTCATCATTCTCTGTCTCGAAACACAGATGCCCTTCTGGAGACACATGATACCACAGAGTCTTCATTTAGAGAATTTTCTTTACCCTAATAATGAAAATAAAGCATAAATATGTATATAATGCTTTTTATTTAAAATGTCTTTGTAAACCAGACCAGGGCCCGTATTCATGAAAAATCTTAGTGCTAAGAGTTGCTCCTAGTAACAAAATTCTAAGAAAATTCTTAGAAATGTGGGTGTTTCCTCTTAAATTTAAAGAAAAGATCCTAGTAAAGAAAAAAGTAATTCAGAAAGCATCTTAACCCTTAAAAGAGGTCTTAAGGTCCGAAATTGTTAGGAGTACGGACGAGGACTTTTAAGGGGCTTAAAGGGATAGTTCACTTTGAAATTAAAATTTGATATCTATCAGCTTACCCCAAGGGCATCCAAGATGTAGGTGTCTTTTTTTCTTCAGTAGATCCAATTTTGATATTTTTAGGTCAAACCGTTCTGGTCTGTCAGTCATATAATGGTAGGTGTAGGTCACTGTAACTATAAGAGGAAAAAGAACAT
This sequence comes from Tor tambroides, assembly GCA_021397915.2. Classification (NCBI taxonomy): domain Eukaryota; kingdom Metazoa; phylum Chordata; class Actinopteri; order Cypriniformes; family Cyprinidae; genus Tor; species Tor tambroides. The sequence goes on from JAFVLL020034062.1 coordinate 10,784, forward strand.
GCACAGGGAAATCCAAGTCGAAAAACAATTCCCCATCGTAACTACATTGATGGCTAGACAGCAAGCGGTTTGTGTGAGAAAGCGAACAGTATTTATATCGTTTTTACCTCTGTACACAGCCATGTCCAGAAGTGTTCCTGAGTGTTTGGCGCAGCATCGGTGTGTAGCGTGTGTGCTACGCTCTGGTTTAGTCATTGCGCCGGAAAAGCGCGGAAAGTGATCTCTCGCGCCAAGGCGCTACCACGGATCGTCGCGCGCTCTGATCACTTGGACATGGTTATTGTACAAGAGGTAAAAAGCGATATAAATACTACGTTTCTCACACAAACCCGCTCGTTTCATAATCTTAGGCCATCAATATTCTAACCAGTTGCGATGAAATTGTTTAATTTGAGATTTCTCTGTGCATGCACCACCTCTTGTAGTTACAGTGACCCCTACGCCTACTTGTTATATGACTGACAGACCAGAACGGTTTGACCCTAAAAAATATCAAAATTGGATCTACTGAAGAAAAAGACACCTACATCTTAACAATTACGCAAGAGATAAGCTGATAGATATCAAATTTTAATTTCAAAGTGAACTATCCCTTTAAGAGTTTCTTTAGCAGTGGAGAAAATGGACGAAACATGAAGTGGGAGAAGAAATGTGTTGCACACAATGCATGACAGAGTTAATAAGACGCTACACATTAGATCGTGCAGGGATCATGTTTGTGACCGATCTTACTAGAGACACGCTAACAGCTCCGACACGCGCAGAAATGCCATAGCGCCAGAAATGGACGTAATCACTACATTAACTACATTAACATATTTGGCAACTGGAAAAATGCAACTATGCAGCAGAGATGATTTGGGTCTGTTACAGCACTTTCAGAACCTTATTGTGTCGCTGTTCATTACCTATGAAATACGTTATGTATGACAGCATGGTAAATAAAAAATAAAGAATATAATGTGTGTGTGCGCGCGTGCGAGAGAGAGAGAGAGAGAGAGAGAGAGAGTACGGTAAAACAGGAAAAATTACACCTGTAATTTCAAAGTGAAGGCTTATAATAAACCCTACTCTTAAAAGCACTCTTTTATTTCCTTCTTGGACAATCAACCAATCACAGTCTTCAAAAGACTGTGTCATAGCTAGCAACAGGGTCAACCCTGCCTCGTCACTAAGATAAAAGTTTTTGTCTTTTCCTCGCTCAGAGTTGCTCTCAGATTGGTCCTGAATCACTTTTAAGCTAAGACTCCTAGTTAGAAATTTTTAAGCTAAATTAGGAGCTCTCTAAAAGGATTCTTAGAATCTTTAAGAATACGGGCCCAGGTCTCACCAGGTCCTCATTTTATGCAAATGATTTAATGCTCTGGAGATGAAAGAAACCAAAACTCTAATTGGCCAATTAGATTGTGCATGCTTACATAGTACGTGAAAGCACTTGTTTTTAATAACTGATGATTAAAAGAGAGATAATAAGCAAAAGATAATATGAAGTTATTTTTGTTCTGCAATTCATGTTAGGTTACACTATTGAATGAAAGTACTTGTGCATTGTTGTTACCATTTACAGAATATATATTTAGGTTGTAAATTAAGATGTAGCAGACTATGGTGACTCAGTGAGGTAACTCAAGAGAGTACGGATGGGCTGGAGTCATGAACAAATTTCGACAGCGTAAAATCCGCTTCTTCGTGTGCTTGTCCTTGATTTACAATCCAGTATTGCTTGCTTGGGAATGAGAGTGTGAAAATACTATGTTAACAGTGTTTGCGAGGCCAAGTTTTTTTTTTATATGTTGCAGACCCTTGGGTGATAATTTTCCTGCGGCAATGGTGAAGGCTGGCACAGCGACGGCCTGGGGTGTCCTAGCTGTTGTTATAGCATACTGTGATGCAGCTGTTGAGTGTGCAGAGTACAAGTATAATCAGTGCAATTGACTGCATTCAGTATACTGTGGAGAGTGGATTGACTTTCGTCAACAGAAAGTACACTCGCTTCATCAATATGCACAAAATCTTTGATGTACAAGATTGCGAGACAGGTTTGATAAATCCATTGGTGATGACTTCAATTCAGGCTGTGCAGAATGGTTGGCCTCTTGGTGAGAAATGTGTGCAGTATTGTGTGATTTAACTGATGAGAGTTTATAGTTCATTCATCTCTCAGCTGACAGCCACTGAGAACCTGGCAGCACACATCTTCAAATCTCTGAGAGAGTATAAGAGGCTCATCATGTATCTGTGTGTGTATACTCAGACCATGTGTCCTGTCATGACCATATCCAAGCCTATGGCCATCCCAAGAGTCTCTGAATGTGGCCATTTTAGGCCATTTCTTCCAAATCTTCTCCTTCCTTCAAGTATGTAACTTAGTTTGTCCAATATATATATATATATATATATATATATATATATATATATAAAACTCTTGTTTCTTGTTCAGGCACCACTTAGGATATGGATCTTTGTTTAGACTTTTCATATTGTGGTTTTATTTTGAAGTGTATGCTTGTGTCTGTTCTTGTTCTCTGGTCCTGAGTTATTGTTGATTTTTAATGTAATATTCATCACCAACAGTTCACCAGCGATTTTCAAAGATTGAGGTGTACAGACTATCCCATGTGGTGTAGAGAATGCTTGTGAGAACTTGTGAGAACCCCCCCCCCCCAAACTAAAAATAATCAATAATAATTATAGGTAAATATTTCTTAGCTCAGTAGATTGTAACTGTTATTTAATTCAAATATTTGACCTCTGTGGCTCTGATTTAAAAAGTGGGAAAACAAATCACAAAATTAAAACAGAGTTACTGTCTGGTAACTTTATTAAACAAACCCCTGATCTCTACCTTAATGTAAATAAATAGGCAGGGATTAGTTTCACAGGAAAATGGCTTTCAGTGTTATACATTGGATGAAAACATGTATGGTAGTTTAAAGGTGTGTAAATAGCTGTACACAGTCTGATTGCTTTGTTATGTTAATAAATTGCAAAAATACAATAGAAAAAAGAATACATATGTATAGCACCTTGAATAATATTAGAACAGGACAGTGGTACAGCAAAAAAAAAAAAAAAAAAAAAAAAAAAGCACAGTAAGAGTAAAAATTGTACAAAGTACACACTGATTATGTTAACATTGATTTTCATGTTCTTACTATTGAATATAATCTCCATTTGTTTTTTAAAACTCATTTTATATTGATTGAATAAAGTATCTTTTCAGCCCAGAGTGTCTACTGAGAAACCACCGGTTTCAACACCTTTAATGTGGAGTTCTACTCTCCCAGCTGGAGTGGAACCATTGTTTACTCTTTATTCTCCAGAAACTAAATATATATGTCAAAATAAATTTTAAATGGAAGACTGGATCTGATGTTATTTTAATTTAATTAAATATTTTAAAAAAGTAAAGATGGACCCTAGTAAAAAAAATAAATAAAAAAATATATATTTAAAATACATTTATTTCCTACTAAGTATAGTTCAAATCTTTTAACATATTTACTGACATATTGCTTGAGACTTACTGATATAAAACATATAATTTAACTTTATTTGGAGTACTACTTGTGCATAATACACATTTCTTAATATTAAGCCTTAAATGTGTCTTAATGTCACTACTAAATGAGGACTATACAATCTTTGAATAATATCGGTCTTTAAATGCAAAATATTTAAAGTGCACCTGAAGTATACTTGCAATAGTTCCACTTTAGCACAATGAAATATACTTCAGTATATCTTTAGTTTTCAGCACTACTTCTGCACAATTAAAGAGCATTAAGTACAAAATTAGTTGTTCCAATTTAGCAGACTTTAAGTATACCAGTTTAGTACTACAAGTACAATTGCAGGGTATTTTTATTAAGTACATGTAAAGAGTCCACTGAAGGCGAGCATAGCGATGAACCCAAGTGCAGTTTATTTACAACATGAAATCCAAACTGAATCCAAACAGACGAAGACTTGACTTGAAACAGACTTGACTTGAAAGACTTGGCATGGCATGAAACAAACTAGACTCACCGACAGCAGATAACAACAATAATACACGACAAAAAACAAAGGCAATGACATGGCTACTTATAACAAACAATCAGTCACATGACAAGAACCAACCAATGAGGAAACAAGACACATGACTATGACAACCAATCAGAACATGACACATTGAACAAGGGAACCAATAGCATGAAGACATGAGGGCAAGGGAAGCATGACACAAACAGGAAACATAACTAAACTTCAAAATAAAAGACATGAAAACATGAACATGAAACAAACCCCAAAACAGACTTTACAGTACATAAAGATATAAATGTATTTGTAGTATACTTAGCATGAAATAAATGCATTTCAAAATAAATTTTATTGTATTATTTTTCACTATAGGGGTGTTTCACTGTTTCACTCAATTTTATTACATTTGAAATACAAAAAAGAGATTAGCATGCCACCTAAAGTAATAAAACATGCCAAAAAATGTACAAAAAATCTTTACTATGGGAAAAATGTCTCTAGAAATATTCTCATGGATCTTTGCCTGTAAAATCATTATTCAAGAAGACTAAGAAATTACCTTGCTACCTCTGATGGTACTGTGAAGAACGAAGAAACCATTTAAAATGTTGAGGTTTATTATTAGGTTCATCAAATGTAATTAAACTGATTTATGAAAACTGGCATAATTTCCATTGAGAATCCATTGACAAGAATGTAGGCAAAGGTTAATTTACCCAGCTTCACAGAGCTCAGTGGGATGATGTGAACTGTGAAAGTCTGTTGTTTTCAGGATTTCTTGATAAATCATTAGTTCTTGTGAAATTGCAGTCTTTGTTTCCCTTGTCCCTGTTTAGCAATGTCTTTTGTGCTTGGTTACCAATGTTGAATGTTTCCTGTCTTGCAAGTGTCATAGGAGATATTTCTTATTCTTAAATAACTATTAATTCATATCCTCACATTGACAACAGATGGATTCAAAACCTTGACAATACTGTTAGTTTCCAAGGAGGACAGTTTGTTGCTGTAACTCTATAGGAGTTGAGGGGTTGCTATTACTGATGAAGGTCAGAACTGTATATTGGTGTGGGTTAAGATAGTTATATAATGACCAGCACTGGTGAATCATCTGTTTTCAGTTTAATTTGCCACATTTTTTCAGTATTCTTGATTAATCCTGAAATGAACAAGGATTTCACAATCCTTGTCACCAAACACGTTTTTCCTTTCTGATAGCCACGATAATAGTTTGAATCCGCACAGAGAGAACATTGTCCGAGCAGCGTCCTCGCTGCAGCTTGCTGTTAATAATGTGGAATGCAAGTTCTATGTTATTTCCACGCTGTATTGAATGTCAGGAGTGCATTGTCCTAGTTAAATCTAAATAGTTTGTTCAGATCTAGCAATGTTATTGTTGCATTGTTATGCCTCACATCTTTGCTTGAGAAATTCAAGAGTTTTACTCTCACTCCCTCCCATCTCATTAAACGTTAACTATTATACCACTGTACCAGAATCAGATGTTCAATTTAGTAAAACACACTCACTGGATATTTCTGATTATGGCAACCTAATTAACATGCACTTTGGTGTATAATCTACATAATATGCATGCTGAATGTCAATGCGCCTCTTTGAAAAACAGAAGGTTTGGTGGAATAAATAATCTCTGAACTGGTTTAATCACTGAGCTGGAATCAATCATGCTGGGTATACATTTGTGTTGTTGTCTGCGGCGAGATGGCAGTACTTGAAATTTGTGCCGCCAGGCTTTTCTGAATGAGTGATTTTTGAACTGAAAGAGTGCAGAGGATGACAACTGTACAAGTCGAGACTTATATTTGTCATTTTAATTTCAAAAGAAGTGAAAGTAATTTATTGACTGAGTGCACAGAGTCCTACGGGCATATCTCTGCTACGCCTCTCGTTCAGGACTCTCCGCCACATCTGGTGGCCTCGGTGGGGTGTGGAGTATTTTAGGCTATTGTACACTCGCTGATTGTAAGAGGTGCTGTAATGATTAGAGAAGCTTGTCTGAGCTGTCCTTAATTCACCTGAGACAGAAAGAATTTGCGTACAATCACGACCCATAGGTCCTAACATCTTGATTAGCCATATTTCCCCTTAGAATGCAGTTTCTGTGCTCCAAGGTTAAAGATGAAATCCTCACTATGGCAGCAGTTATTGTACAGTTCTAGCCTAAAGGATTGTGATGGGATGAAAAAAATCTCCCAGAGGTGGAATGTCTTCAGCACTGTAAGCGTAAACAAAAAAAAAAAATTATCATCCACAATTTAGGCACAGGCAATATAAATAATGTGAGCTCTACATGTCACCTGCATTAACAATCCTCCCATTCTTTGTGGTAAAATTAATTTTTTTTTACAGCTTATAGCCAGATTACTGAATCAAATAAGAGTTATTGAATTTATACATGTAAAGTTACAAACACGTACACATTGTAATATGCACTGCAAGCACCATGGCAATAATCGCTGCTATCATAACAGGCAGATTAATGGTTTTTGCCAAGTAGTAAGTGGCTCCATGCTACAGTGGGCTCCCATCTTTCATCTCATATTGTGCTAATTAGATTTTTCTCTCATATACAAATTGCATAAAGGACATACTGAGACGTACTGCTGTTGTAAATTAGCTGTGGATTTATGAGCATCTTAGCTTTATCCAAAGGAATCTGTATGTAGAAACATGAAGCTCAGGTCATGGATAATGTTCTCACTTCCATCATTCCACTTTGTCACTATTTGAGTCATATCGGAATCACCTTGATCCTTTAGGGCAGAAGATGTGTGATTATCTTCCAAATGGCCTGCTTTTTATAACCGCTTTACGCAGGAGGAGATGCCATTCTAGCAACACCTCTCAATCGTTTCAAGGGATTTAGTCGCTGGAGAAATGAAATCATTTCTTGTGCATGTTCTCCAGCTGAGTTTTACATGAGAAGCTATTGTTTTCTCAAACTTTTTTCATCTGAACTATTTCAGATTTTTGACCATGTGCTGGCTGTGTGGCCAGTGACTGTGAAACTAGATGTGACGGCCGTTCAATGACTGCAGGGCGCTGATGCAGAGACTTTTATAAAACTGCAATGACAGACATGTTGTCCAACCACAGGGGCTGACCTAGAGAGAAATGTCTGTTTTGGTCTTTCAACAGGTGTGAAAACCTGTCAGTAATATATTTATACGAACATGAAGGTCCAAAGGGAATGAAGTACAAAATGTGATTTTGGTTGGTTTTTGAAGCTTTTGAGATAGAGACTGTCCGTTTTTGGCCTCTGTCATGCCTTCAAAACTCTGAGTTTTATTATTAATGGAGATATTTTTGCAGGTCAAATCAAATAAAGCATTAATTCACTTCCAGAATAAAAATTTACTCACCCCCATGTCATCCAAGATGTTCATGTCTTTCTTTTTTCAGTTGAAAAGAAATTAAGAACATTTTGAGGAAAGCGTTCCAGGATTTTTCTCCATATAGTGGACTTCAATGGGAGCCAACAGGTTGAAGGGGGGGGGGGG
>JAFVLL020034063.1:0-19971 GCA_021397915.2 Tor tambroides
TTTGGCTTTTGAGAGGCTTCTCATATTTTTCCAAGGGCCTGGCCAAATTAATGACAGTAGATCTAATGCCATTGCAGTACTTGGGAGTGTGTCCAATACTTTAAGGCATGCCGTTAATATAGACTTTGAAAGAGATTGATTTGAACATCAAACAGTACCTTATAGGCCGGCCTCTTTCAAGCTGGTGGGGTTTAAAGTTCTGGTGTCAGCACTGGAGCTCAACCTGCTGTGTAGATTAACATAATTATGCTCGGAGGAATTCAGTGGTATAGTAACCATAACGACCCATCCCTGAGTATAGGATTGGGAAGAGGCCTGACCCTATGGATCAAGGATCAAAAAAATTATGATTACCTAATAAATAAAATGCTATGGAATCAGTTTAGAGCGTGAACTGCTTTTTTTTTTGGAAGCAAACTAGTTTTGCACACATGAATGTTATTGCAACATTTTTGTTAATTGAATAGGAGAAATTTCTGTTAAAATTTCTGTATGTTTGAGGTTTGTCTGATTAGAATATTTCTCAATCTCCCAACTGTTTACTCATCAATACATCAGTTTTATCTCAGAAGGAACCCTGGTTAAACGTGAAAACCAGGATGTCATTAATCTAATGAAAGACCTTCCAAGCTAATGAGATCATCCTATAAAGTGCTACTTAAGCTTAACTTTGTTTGGGGTGATTCAGGACAAAACTTAGATGGAATTCATCATTACTAAACATTTCACAAAGAGACAAACACTCTGCTCTACAGGAAAAGGTCAAGCACTGACTGTGAAGGTTGAGTCTGTGCCTGAACTGGACACAGGACAAGACTCATGCAAGCTTGTGCAACAAAAAAGCCCTAAAACTGTGGTGTGGGGTATGATAAATGTGAAAATTTTGTACTCCATAACAGACATGACGCTGTCATAAACAGAACAGTGGACTGAATAATGAATGTGAAAGAGATGCAGTGATGTTTAGAGGTTTAGATGATGCACTTAATCAATATTTACCAAAAACAAGCTAATCACAGCTACACAGCTAATCTGATTGAAGATTTCACTGTGTAGAAGTGAAACTTTATACAACCTGAAAAGCAACTAACACAAAAACTGACACATTCAAATATTCCAGAGTCAGTAGATCAGTGTCTTGTCTCTAAAATCATAAGACTTCTGATTCTTCTGCTGGTTCCCTCCTCCATTCATTGGCCTCACAGCTGCTCCTCAGCATCGCTCGGCCTCAGGCAGTGGCGGGTTGAGCCAGCCCTCCGCGGCTAATCACCCTTTCCCAAGACACTCCTCATCAAGACAACCTTTACAACAGATCAATCTTCTCCTGACAGTTCATTTAGACTGAATTAATTTGGAATTAGAGGCCATTACTGCAATTGGCAGCCACTGATATTCCCGGGACTCTGTTATCCTCTCTGTATGGGACCAGGCCTTTGAATTGACTAGATAAGGTTCTTTTCTTTTCTTTTTTTAAGCACCGGCTTACAGCAGAGCAAAGAATTTGATTGTTTTACCAAGTCATCATTGTGCTAAATTGACTACATATATTATTTTGTATCAGTTATTATTATTTATTTATTTACACTGATGACATTAATGGTCACAGAAAATGTTAATAGAAATAGAAATGTAGTCTGAAATGCCTGTGTTAATGTTAAAATAATGATAATAATAAAATAAAATTATAGCAAAAATAATAATAAAACAGAAATACAGGACAAAATATGTAGTTCATTTTTAGTTTTTTTTTTGCTAACCGAAATATGTATTTTCAGTTAATTAAATATGAATATATACCCTGTTTTTTCTAACACAATGACAACAACAGCTATTATTATTATTATTATAATTTCAATTAATAATAAGAGTAGTAGTAGTGGTAGTAATAATAATAATAATTTGCTATTATTGTAGTGTTAGTTAAAATTGGGTAGCCTATAGTCAAATTTAATTCAACTGTTATTATATTAATTATTATTAATAATAATATATATATATATTTTTTTAAATGCTATGATTGCATGATTGGTAAGATCTCCAATATATCACAAAAAAGAAAAAAAGGGAAAAAAAGATTTTATAAAAACGTTCAATTAAATTTTGGGGGCAACTTTTGAAATATTCTGGTCTCATCATTTTTTTTTTTATTCTCTTCATCTGGGGTGTGCAGCTCTGGTTCATGAACTCAATGTGGGTTTATCATTGCATGCTGGGAGTCCACAGGGTTCATGGTCAGTGACCCAGTGTGCTGGAGCCTGAACAGCATGGCGATACCTCTTTAAAGAGCTTAACACTCAACGGCATCCTTAATCTCTTTTCAGAGCTAACCCAGGGAATCCCTCTCCCCTCAAAACGGGACAAAGAGGAGTTCATTTTGAAAATATCAGCCACCGATACTGCATAGCAGGTCTCAGAAATAAAAAAGCCATAGTCTGATCAACCCAAGTCAGATCAGTGTGTCCTTCTTCCCCCCTTAAATGTTAGTCCTTTCTCCATGAGGAAGTATAGGGGTTGACAAGGAGCCAAAGACACAATCTGACTAAAGGCCAAAAACAAAAATATATTTTGTATTTGTTACTGTTTACACTTTTGTTGTTTCATGAATTGTTCAGTATCATACTTTTACTGTTAAATCTTGCTAAAAAGTCTATAAAGCAGTGATCCTCAGTTTTTTTACTCAAATGTCCCTGTTGTCCACAACAATATTGGGAGGTCACATGATTTTTCCACTTTATCATGAGTTACTGAATAAGGATTGATGATAAGAATGTTTGAAACTAGTTTGTAGTAATTTTTTCCAAGATAGAATATTTTTATGCTTGTCATTACATGGCATTTTAAAATTTTCTTAGTCTACGTGACTCTTCCAGGTCTAGAAATCACACAAATTTATATCCAGGTCTTTGAGAACCCCTTTTTTTCCAATGGGAACTGAGTAGGAGAATGAAAATAAGAAATATTGTGATTTTTAGTAATTTTAGCTTATTTTAATGATTGTTTTAAGTCATGTTGAGGCCCCCTAGTGAGCCCTGGCCCTCTGGTTCAGAAAAACTGCTATAAAGTACATACAGCTATAGGCTGTTCAAACAGCTGGATCCAACTTTCGCATATAATCTAAAAAAACATGTCCTACTATATGTTATCCCAAAAGGTCAACATGTGTTTAATTAAATGTATCTCATTATATATTATGTAATAAATCTACCCTGAGAACTATTCACAGGAGTAAAAAGTGCTCTGGTTTTCCCTGTAAAGTTGTTCACATCCTAAAGCTTGTGAAAACAAGCAGTTCACCTGAATGAGGTGAAAGAGGTGTGAGAAAGAGAGAGAAGGTGAGAGTCTCTCAGCTCCTCAGAACAGGTAAATATTAACACTGACACAGTGCTGTCATTCCCAGACTGCCGTGCAGGAGAGCTTAACAGGGGAAAACGGAGACGTGCCCCTCTACTTCCAACAGCACCTGATGACAGCTTCCCTCAGCATGTGCTGAAGATCTTGCAAGACAAACATGGTGAGCCTCATGTCTGACTGTTGGCCCTCTTTGTGCAGACACATACAGTATACAGACACATACATCACACTCATATATAAATTCCTTCAATCTAACACACCGCTGAGCCTGAGAATATGTAATGGATGCTAAGAGGCCAAGTCACCCCATCTTGACCTCTGTAGAGGTCCTGGCTATAGATTAAACTTGGAACAACTTTGTGGTGAAGGTAAATGAAGGTGAATGGTACAATTAGAGCTTAATTTGCATTGCACTATTCCGGTCTACCGTATTGGACCACAACGTAAATGTTTCCCCTCATTTAAACATTTATGCCTGTATTTATGCCCCTTTGTAATTCATTTAGAAAAAAAGCACATGCTAAATTTCTTTTAATAATGTGGTTACCTTTTATAACTGCAACATATACAACTAGATTATGGTTTTAAAAATAAAGACATACATTCATTGAAACAAAGGCAAAAGGTTGAACTTTACCTGCAACTCAACCTATGAGACCGATTCAGAGTACACAGAGAGCCACTGTACTTATTATTTTCCAGGGACAGGGGAATTTTTCAAGGGGTTGTGAAATTTTATAGTATTTCCAGTGGATCCTTTAATGTGTGGTGCCTCAGTGTGTGAGATCTTCTGTAATGTACACATTTGTCTGACAGTGCGCAGACAGTGAGGCGTTGCAGTGAAGTTCATTGGAAGTATCTTAAACGCAAGTGTCACAATTTGACATAGTCTTGATAATAATCGAGTCAACACACACTACATTGGTTTAGAGCTGAGAGGATGTATATGAGGAATCTACACTGGCAGATTTGAGGAGAGCTACAAAACTGCTTTTACAGCATGATTCCATGATTGACAGACAGTGCTGGACCACTGTTATATTGTCATCAAATAATTAAATTTCTGTTATGTACAGTATATAAATATGTTTAGAAGGATGTTTAAGAAGTTTCCCTGTTTTTCAGTTTTGTTAAACTGTTCCTCCTAATGATTTTATGCCCTATCATTGACTTCTGAAATTTTTTTATTGTTATCATTTTCATTATTCTGAAAGTGATTTCAGTGATATTGTTCCTCTGTTTCGCAATCCTGCTCGTGAAGGGCCACTTTAAGAATTTGTAGCAGCAGTATTTCTTACATGTTTCTTACATTTCTTACAGACTTGTCTATTGTAATTCTCTTTATATTGGAATGAGTCAATCCAATATTAGTCATTATCAGATGGATCAAAATGCAGCTGCCAGACTTTTGTCTGGTACTCGGAAATTTGATCATATATCCCCAATGTTACAGTCTATGCACTGGCTGCCGACTTGTTATAGAATTTATTTCAAAACTCTGCTTTTTGTTTTTAAAGCTCTGAATGGATTAGTTCCAAAATATCTTTCTAATCTTTTGAATCTTAACAACTCTGCTAGATTATTAAGTCGAGGGGCAACCAACACTCTTAAAAATAAAGGTGCTTCACAAAAAATGCCTACCTGTATCCTGAAGAGCTTGATTAGCTGCTTCAGGTGTGTTTGATTAGGATTGGAGCTAAACTCTGCAGGACACCGGCCCACCAGGATCAACTTTCCCCATCCCTGCCATAGAAGAACCTTTTTGTCTAAATGGTTCCATAAAGAACCTTTAACATCTGAAGAACCTTTCTGTTTCACAAAAGGTTCTTTGTGGTGAAAGAAGGTTCTTCATATTATAAAAAGGTAAGAAAGAGATGGTTCTTTTAAAGAACTTTTGACTGAATGGTTCTTCTATGGCATCGCTTGAAGAACCTTTTGAAGCACCTTTACTTTTAAGAGTGAAGCTTTTTCTATTGCTGGTCCAAAATTATGGAATAGTCTCTTTTTATCCATAAGATTAATTTCCTCCAAATCTGAATTTAAATCCAAGTTAAAACTTACCTTTTCTCAGGCTTACAACTATCTTTGATTTTGAAGTAGAATTTTCTCATTGGTGTTTTTTGATGTAGACTCCCTATTGCTTTGCCGACTTTTTTTCTCTTCTGTCTCTTTTTGTATATTTATCCTTTGTCTTTTTGTACAGCGCAATGGTCAACAACTGTTGTTTTTATTGGTCCTACAGTCATGGCCAAAAATATTGGCACCCTTGGTAAATATGATCAAAGGCGGCTGTGAAAATTAATCTGCATTGTTAATCCTTTTGATCTTTTATTAAAAAAAAAAGAAAGAAAAAAAAAACAACAACACAAAAATCTAACCTTTCATTGGATAATAAGAATTTAAAATGGGGGTAAATATCATTATGAAATAAATGTTTTTCTCTAATACACATTGGCCACAATTAACGGCACCCTTTTATTCAATACTTTTTGAAACCTCCATTTGCCAGTTTAACAGCTCTAAATTTTCTCCTATAATGCCTGATGAGGTTAGAGAACACCTGACAAGAGATCAGAGACCATTCCTTCATCCAGAATCACTCCAGATCCTTCAGATTCCCAGCTCCAAGATGGTACTTCTTCTCTTCAGTTCACCTCACTCATTTTCTACAGGGTTCAGGTCAGAGGACTGGAATGGCCATAGCAGAAGCTTGGTGTTGTGCTCAGTGACACATTTTTGTATTGTTTTTGAGGTTTGTGTTTGGATTATTGTATGGTTGGAAGATCCAAACACGGCCCAGTAAAAGATTACTAACAGAGTCAGTCACTTATTGATTTTTTTATCTGTTGGTATTTGATAGAATCCATGATGCCATATGTCTAAACAAGATGTCCGGGACCTCCGGGACCAGAAATATAGGCCCACAACATCAAAAATACAGCAGTATATTTCATTGTGTACACAGGGTACTTTTTTATCCCTGTGTACACCAAACCCATCTTGAGTGTTTGCTGATAAAAATCTAATTTTTTAGTTTCATCTGACCATAGAAGCCAGTCCCATTTGAAGTTCCAGTCATGTCTGATAACTGAATATGCTGGAGTTTGTTTTTGGATGAGCGAGGAGAATTTTTCTTGAAACCCTCCTGAACAACATGTGGTGATGTAGGGGCTTTTTGACAATTTTTTTTTTAAGGTTTTCTGACCCCGAGACTCAACTATTTTCTTCAATTCTCCAGCTGTGGTCCTTGGAGAGTCTTTAGCCACTCAAACTCTCCTTCTCACTGTGCATTAGGACGATATAGACACACATCCTCTTCCAGGCAGTTTCGTAACATTTTATGTTGATTGGAAATTCTTAATTATTGCCCTGATGGTGGAAATGGGAATTTTCACTGCTCTAGCTCTTTTCTTAAAGCCACTTCACTAATTTGTGAAGCTCAATTATCTTTTGCTGCACATCAGAAATATATTCTTTGGTTTTTCTCATTGTGATGGATGATTAAGCTTAAGAACTGGGCTTAAGAATTTGGGAATTTGGAATAATTTAAGAATTTGGGCTTTGTTTTCCCTCCTATTTATATTTCCGTGAAACAGGAAGCCATGGCTGGATAATTTCATGTTCATAATCACCCTGGAGTGCTCAAAATTGTGAATATGAATGGGAATATACTTCAGGGATATATTACTCATAAGAATTTCTAGGGGTGCCAATAATTGTGTCTAATGTGTATTTGAGAAAAAACATTTATTTCATAATGATATTTCCCCCCCATTTTAAATTCTTATTATCCAATGAAAGGTTAGATTTTTGTGAATTTTTAAAATAAAAGATCAAAAGGATTAACAATGCAGATTAATCTTCACAGACCTCTTTGTTCATATTTACCAATGGTGCCGATATTTTTGGCCATGACTGTATATAAATAAAATTTGATTTGAATTTGATTTGATATTATAGTTGTGGTGTGGACATCCCTATTCTCATAGAATTAGATGATTAAGTAATTAGATTATTAACCCTGAAAAGCCTGATATATTAAATAATATTTGATACATTAGGCTTTTATGGCTTATATATGATATGGAGCTCATAGACAAGGAGGGAAAAAACACCTTAATTTAATTCCACATTAAGGCCCAAACTAAGCAAAAAATATGCAATTTGGTTGAGCTGTTTAAGATGAGATTAATTTTTTTCATTAGTTCAGCATTTTTTGGAGAACAAAACAATGCAAAAAAAAAAGTTCCTCAAAAGCCTGATGTATCAAATTTGATATACAACAGGTTTATCAGCAAAGTTTTGATCATGTTGATAAGTTAGAGGGAAACTGCATATCAAATGTGTCAAAGTAGGATTTGTAGGGTTAAAATTTTACTATTATAGTTATCATCCTTGGTGTGAACTGGCCTTTAGAATTGATATGACATGGAATATCAGACTTAGACAAACCAAAATTACAATTACTGGATATAGAGTATGTTGTGTCTTTGTAAAGGCTACCTAATTTTAAAACTGATCCATGCTGAATCAATAGCAATTAACAGCTCAGATTAAAAATAGACCGCACTGGAAAAACAGCTTTACTGGGTTTTTTTTTTTTAAGTCAAATTCAGCACATTTGCGAAAGGCTTTCTCTATTTTGTGCATTCCTCCCAAAGCCTTGGAAAAGCTTCCAGATAAACCAGGATTTAAGACTTATTCATCATTAATACCCAAGATTCATGGGAATTTGTCAGGATTATCACAGTTTTGAGTCAGGAAAACATAGTGTTTATCTTGTCTAATGATAAAATCTCCCCAGAGGGAGTGAGTGCGTAACCCATACTCTCACAATTTAACCCCTTTTCTCCCATACACATGAACATGCTAGACCTGGATTTTACTAATCATTTTCATCTAATCTAATCTAAGAATCTAATTAAACTAAAGCCTCTCCCCAGAGGTAATCAGCTGAGAAGTGACTCCCACATAATAATAGTCATCTGACAATTGACAGTAACTATACAGCTATTTAGCTAGGAGGCATCTGCTCTGAATTTCCATTACAAATGATTAAAGCTCATCAATCAGTCACTTTAATTTTTTAGTTAAGTCTTAAGTTTTAAGAAATGATGGAACTATCTTTTTGTTACAGGGTTTTTATTTGTCAAAGTTTTTAATTAATTTGAAGTTTGGACACATTCAATGCAGGGTGAACAGAGATACATTTAATCTACCATTTTGCATATTGTTTCATTACTAAAAATCAAGTTGTCCTAAATCAGGGGAAATAACATACCAGTTTACCTGAATTACCCCCTAAAGTTTTTTTAATTAGTTTAGTAGAGATGCAAGTAGTTTTCATCTAGGAAAAATGAAATTATTAATTTTAAAGAAATCAATTTTAAGTATATAACTTTTCACACTTAAAAATAAATGTTACAAAGGGGGTTCTTCATGGAACCTTCAATGCCAAAAAAGAACCTTTATTTTTGCCAAGTATGCTTGAAAAGTGTGAATTGCATTCCATATTTGGAACTAGGAATGTTAACTATTTTGTTGCTGGTCCAAAGTGCTCTACCAGGACAAACCTGTTTCTTTATTGTTTAAGGACTACCAGGTGTAACGGGTTGCTGATCCAGGAAGTAAGGACGACGAGGGATTCAGAATAAACAGGTTCTTTAATAATATAAATGAAATCAATAACAAAGAATACAGCATTAACCAAACATTACTTTAAGACTTGACAAAGGTTAGAACAAAACTGAATGCTTATAAAGAAACAGGAACAAAGGAGTAAACGAGATGAATAATGAAACACAGGTGAAAAGACTAAACGATGATTAGCTAATGAAAGGAAACAAGAACAGGAAAAACCAAATAAGGACAAAATGGAACTAAAAGGAAACTGACACGTGACACCAGGTTGGTCTGAACCCCACCAGACGGTAGATTGGTGCTAATGTTATCAATCATTTCAATACTAATAACTGAAGACTGGCTTGTCCAGTGATAAACAATGAAAAGTTGTAGCCTAAAAGTCCAAAGATTATTTTGATGAATATCTGATCAAGTAAAATATCAAAGGAAGTCATTTATTTATAGTTTAGTTGTGACTGGATTTTATTATGCATTTTATTAGGCGCATAGTGTAACTAGGGTAAAAACGAGGCTATAGTTTTGTCATAAGCTCAAAGGGTAGCACTTTATTTTACAGTCCTGTTCCTCATGTACATACTATGTACTTATTGTAGTAATTACAAACACTACGTAATAACTAGGTACTAACACTGAACCTACCCCTAAACCTAACCCTACCCCATTTAGTTACCTTATATTACCACTGTAAGTACATTGTAAGTACACGTACTGTAAAGTAAAGTGCAACCGCTCAAAGTCAAATGGCAATAAAGTTGAAGTCAAATCCTAAGAATTTTTGTATTTGCAAATCAAGTCCCCAAAATTGAAAGTCATTCAGAGACAAATCCAAGTTAGGAGTTTACTTTTTTTTTCCCCTCTAGGCAAGGGAACATATGGGGAGCATGTGATTGTCCCAGGCTTGAAAAATGTGGAGGAATTTCAATATATAAGTAACTAAATATGACACCTCCACCCCTCAGTCTCAGAGGCCATAAACCAGTGTCTGCTGGGAGTGAACTGGAATACATCAGCCATAACCCCCATTAGTTCTCAAAGTTGCCTTTCAGTTCTGCACATGCAAACTGTGTGTTTCTGAATTAGACACAGGGGCTTTTATAATTGCTGCTTTAAAATCTATTTGATTCTCAAGCCATTGGAGACAGAAGGCCACAGAGAACACCCAACTCTCAGTGGAAATCCCAGCCTGACTCAATTACATAAATATCAATTAGCAGGGAACTGGGGGATTGGGCTTGATCTGCCCCTAGAGAGGGTGGGTGAGTGTGGGGAGCAGTAGAGGAGGGGAAAGGGTGGGGCATCAGGGAGGAGATGGCACTTTCATTTAAAACAATCAGCTGTCACGTTTAATTTTTGTACTTTAGTTTGCAGTCATGCTTTGATTGTGATTAAAACATTATACTGTTGCAAACGATGTAAAATTTAATTAACTGGTAGAAAATACATGGAGAAATGACCTCAGTTTATCCGAGGATTTAGGAAGAGAGCAGAAGCCAAAGCAATTAATGTCAAATGTTTCTCCGACGGACTGTGACACAATTGTCATAATGGAAGCCCAAAAACTGGAATAAAAATGTACACTATGGCAGTGAAGATTTACTTCGACTGGTAGGCCCCTCTTTCATGTCTAATGGGACGATTGGTTAATAAGGCTGACAGCTAAGAGGATTACGATCAGTTTTGGGCCGTGCCTGATAGTGCCCTAAGCATGCGAGAGAATCTCCCCGTACTGTCAGGACCAATATATTCAAAACTGATCGACGCTATAGGGTCTTTATAATTCACAGCTTGAGGGATTTGGCCTCTGGATCACTCTAATGAGGGCCAATCGGACGAGGGCCTTTTTTGATATCGGTATTGAGTGTCAGTGGGAGTCTCTTCTTCAGTGACGCGTCTGTGAGGTGTGAGGAAATCCAGGACCCATTAATCCACAGCTCTGGGTGGGTGAGATTGCAGAATCCAGTCACAGTTGGGATGAGTCTAGAGGTGTGAGGACTGGCTTATGGAACGAATCATGAGGAAGGGAGGCATGTCTCCATACATAAAACTGCTCTATCAGTTCACGCTCTGGGATTTGGAGATATTAGGGTCTCTGCTAAGCATATGTAGCATGCTTTAGACTTCTCTCTGGGATATTCATGGAGTTCAGATACTACACTTCATTGGACGTCACACATATGCTGTTTGAAAACATTTACTGCATGGTCAGTGCCTCCACATTTCTTTTCTGCAATTATGAAATCCATATCTGAAGTCCAAATTTTATTGGACATAAAATAAGGTATTAGGTTAGATTAAAAAAAAAAAAAAAAAAAAAAAAAGAAGTAATGCAACACAGAGTTGTTCAACACTGGCTTTTGCGAACTGGCAATTTGGTCAGTTTAGAAACAGGAACATATTCTTGTATTTTATTGGCTTATGCAAACAATAAGAAATTGTGGATTGTGTAACAATGACTCATCTTCCAGATGCACATGAGATGCATAAGAATTCAGCTGTTTTATGTCTATGAGGAACTAAACAGCAGCTTTAATCATTCACCTGAAAATTAAAGCCTTTGGATTTTTTTTGTGAATATATACTGTAATATTTCAAGTAAATTCTGTCCTTTTGAACTTCCTATTTATGAAATCCTGAAAAAAAGTATGACAGCTTCACAAAAATATTAAGCAGCACAACTGCTTTGCAGTCACAGGAATAAAATACATTTAAGTAGTTTTTTAACTATAGTGTATATATAAAAATTTACAAGATTCTTTTGAATAAAATATATATTTATAAATTCTTTTCATCCATTTTAAATTGAAATATTCATGTTTTTCTTGTCTATTCTTCTCTTTATTATGCCAAAGCATTTTAAATTACCATTGTGTACAAAACTGCTTTATAAATAAATTTGCCTTATTAAAACCACCAATCAGCTAATCCAAAAAATCCTTTAACATGATTATGTGCATCTGTGTCACCGCCCAGCACTTTAGCCAATCCCAAACCAGATCAAGAGAGGGAGAAGCCAAACCGGGATGCCTGCAACCTTCATCACACTCAAACATAGCGTAAGCATCTCCTCCATATGGACACGGTCAGTCTGTGCCGCAGGTTGTCTGGGAACTGTGGCGAGGCATTAAATATGAGCTCAGAGAAAGTATGATATGACACTAATCAGCTTGTGCGGTGCATTTCCCCGGCATACGTTTCCAGGCGAGTCCACGCTCTCCCAGGAGTGCCAGTGAACAGGGCCATGACAAACTTTATTTAGCTGAGCAGGTGCCATGACCAGTTGACCATGTGACTGACGGAGGCGGCCTGTGATTCAACAAGTGCACACTGAGGGAGAGAGCAGTGTAAGACATGGGAGGCTTTTGCACCTGCACTTATGAAAAACATCCTTGCAATTGGGGATCTGTATTGCCACCGCGGAACATGTTTATTCACAGGGTTTCACAGCGGCTTGTTGTTGTCGAAATGACTGACCTTTTGACCAAAGCCAAGACTGGAGCTCAGAAAATCAACCCTCTTTTTGGTTTTAGTTGTCCACTGGCTGAAGTCCTGCTCTGTTAATGCTTATCTGTCATGCCTCAAGCGTTTTCTACCTGTCTACATTTTTTTCCGCTGCTGTAAGCTCAAAATCACTCGCCATCGATCGCTCCATATCCTCTGAGTCCCTTCTGTCTCACTCACTAATTCTCCCTTTTGCCCCTTTCATCCGGATTGAGCACGATGAGGTGGCGAAAAAAAAAAAAAAATCAATAACAGGACCAAGTGGGAGAGGTCAGAGTTCAACAGGGTTCCTGACGGATGTGTCAGGAAGGGCTGGACTTTGAAACAAGAAGCAGGGGGAGAGGCCGTGGCTTGCGCCCAGCGGCAGGCTAGATGGAGATCAAATTTACAGGCTTCGATCGGACTGGTGTGTGTTGGTGAAGGGATATTAGAGGAGGGTTTACAGGGTTATCAGATCAGCCCCATTAGAGTGTGTGAGGGACGGGTTTATCTGGCTCAGGGCCAACATGTGTCAGAGATGGGGGCAAATGACAGTGTTGGGAAAAACACTTGACATGCACTGATGACTGACTCACAGCCTCCGGAGAACCAACATTAGGTAATGACTCTATGGATAAGGACCCGGTCTGTGATATAGATGTATGGGTCAATAAGCACAGATCCCTTGTCACATCGTGAGGGTGATTAGCATGTTTCGCATATCAAATATCTCAAATTAAACTTACATATTTTTAAACAACTGCATTTTAACAACTGACACTGCACTGCTTCTGTCATTCTTGAATTTAATTACATCCATTCTTTGGATGTAATTAACATCCAAAGGCTATTGATCGTTCATTTTGTTAGAAGAATAGTAATAAATGAAAGTATAATATAAATAAGAAAACTTATATAGAAGTGACTTATGAAGAGTCTTATACAGAAGAAAAAATATAATATTTAATGCATATATATTATTAATATATTTTACACTACCATTCAAACATTTGTAGTCAGTAAGATTTTTTAATTAAAAAAAATTCAGCAAGGATGCATTAAATTGTCAAAAATCAAAATAAAGACATTCATAATGTTACAAAATATATATATATATTTTTTTTGGAAGAAATGCTTCTTGAGCAGCATGAAGGACTGAAGGATCATGTGACACTGAAGACTGGAGTAATGGCTGCTGAAAATTCAGCTTTGCCATCACAGAAATGAATTACATTTTAAAATATATTAAAATGACAAAAGTTATTTTAAATTGTAAAAATATTTCACAATATCTGACTCACAATTATTGCTGTCTTGTTTAGCAAAGATACTCAAAAACAAAAAAAAATATCATACAGACCCCAAACTTTTAAATGGTAGTTAATAATTATATATATTACATTTATACTAAAAAAGGCAGCCAGTGTTTTTTTTAAATCACAAGTACCATATATGTGACCCTGGACCACAAAACCAGTCTTAAGTGTCAATTTTTTCGAAACTGAGATTTATACATCATCTGAAATAAGCTTTCCATTGATGTATGGTTTGTTAGGATCAGACAATACAACTATTTGAAAATCTGGAATCTGAGGGTGCAAAAAAATCAAAATATTGAGAAAATCACCTTTAAACTTGTCCAAATGAAATTCTTTGCAATGCATATTACTAATCAAAAATGAAGTTTTGATATATTTACGGTAAGAAATTTACAAAATATCTTCATGGAACATGATCTTTACTTAATATCCTAATGATTTTTGACATAAAAGAAAAATTGATAATTTTGACCCATACAATGTATTTTTGGCTATTGCTACAAATATACCCCAGCGACTTAAGACTGGTTTTGTGGTCCAGGGTCACATATGTTAAACATATTGTACTTTAACAATATAACAAATAATTTTACTTTAAAACAAATATTCATAATTGTACTCAATACCTAATACGAGGAATTTTACATTGCCAAGAAAAATATAATCAGACACTAATATTTTGCATTTATTCTGCTCGAATTAGAGACTTATTTAATTCAGTCCAAGTTCCCACTGGAAAAGAGGGCTCTTCAGCACTCAAATATAAAACTGTAATCATTCATTGTAATCTCTGTAGTGCTGTTTAATCGCAGGGCTTTCCCTTAGAGGAATTAACACATTTTCCTCTCAACACGCTATAGATGACTGAGAGCATGTATATGCGTGTGTGAGTGTTCGACGGGGTTGCCATGAAAAGCAAATTAACTGCCAGTTAAATGACTGACATCTTCATGATACGGGTAATTATCACCACTGATGTTTTCAAATGAGTTGAACAGATCTATTCACTGCCCCTCTTCCTGAGGGATGTTTTGTTAAATGAAAAAAGAGAGATGACTACATTATGCCTATACACACAGACAAAAGATGTCTTTTGAGGTTTGTGAACTAGGATACAGTACCAGAGTGTTCTCAGCATTCTGGAAATGCTCTTCATCCACATTCTTAGAAGAAGTAGTAAAGGCAAATTGGACAATGTAATAAATCAGCCCACATTTTGCAAGTTACAACTCTTAAAAAACAAAGGTTCTTTATTGGCATGGTTCCATGAAGAACATCCATGGAAACTTTCCACTAGACAAAATGTTCTTTAGTGGAAAAAGGTTCTTCGTCTTTTTAAATTGATCTTCACATTAAGAAAAAAATGGTTATCTTAAGAACTGTTCACTAAAAGGTTCTTTAGGAATCCAAGCATTGTTCTTCCATAGCATTGCTGTGAAAACTCCCTTTGGAACCTTTATTTTTAAAAGTGTAGCCCTCCTCATTAAACAGCAATAGAGGCGGTATCAGGAAAAAAACGTACAGAAGAGCGTATGCGAGTACATAAATAGAGGAGGTGGTCTGGGGAGGTTGGGGAGAAATCCATTTGCAATTTAAATGGAAATTTAATGATCCCACGGAGGCAGTGAATTAGCCTCCTGATCAATTGATCATGTCAAGGACAAATAGGTAAACAAACATGTCCATTAATTCTGGCCCTCCCTCTGTCCTTACGTCTCCTCCCTGCTGGGGAAGAGTGTTGGAGGATTACCAGGGAAGAGGAGCAGGAGGCAATGGGGAGGTGGAGGAGCTAACAAGGCCTTGACAAGCTCCCAGCAGGTGAGGGGGACTGTCACTTCATTCCCACCCCACTGGGATGGACCAGCCCACCTCTTTACATGGGCAGTTGGGCCCAGCAAGGCTCTGTTCACCATCACAGGGAGAGGAAATAAGAAGCAGGCCTAAGGGACGGATGCAGAGAGAGGAGGTTCCTTGGACACGGTGCTCTCCACCAATCAGGCTCTGGATCAGTGCCGAGAGCATTGGTGTGGACGGGGCTGAAGGCACAGCTGTGCCAGTTCCTTGATGACTGATCACTAACGTTCATTGACTATTGGTTACAGTGACAGTAGCACATGCCACTCCGCATCTGTTACAGTCTGTGAAGCAGCAAGTGTTTTAAAAGACTAAAGGTAACCCTTTATTGTAAGGTGACATAGTTATGTACTAACTATAGTAAAAACTATAAATTATGAGTAATTACAAGCAACTAACCCTAAACCTTATCCTAACCCTAACCATAGTAAGTACATGTAGTTAATATTACTCAGAACTGTTTAATTACACTTCAGCAACGTCACCTTAAAGTGTAACCAGACTACAAAATAGAAATCTAGACCATCAAACACACAGTCACCAAAACAGCACTTGATTGCTAAATGAAGCAAGGTCAGGGGTGAAATCAACAATTAGCCTTGAAATAAATGCTTTAATTCCCTTATATGAGCATTGATCATTCCTCTTTAGGACATTTAAACCCTCTAATGTGGAGTCTTTTTGGCCAACATTATCTTTTCCAATCGTCTCTGCAAATTAGCTTAATAAGAAAGAGATGAGAGGTTTTCTAAAGCATGGCGCTCATTGAAAGTCTATTTAGACATCTTGATTAGTGCTAAATAGCTCTGGCCGGAGTCAATGCGGGCCTCAGAGGAAAAGATGCTTGGTTCTAAAAGGAAAATAGAAAAAAAAATGCAATTTTGTTTTCAAATTAGCTAATGATATGTGATTTCACACAGTGCTAGATGTCAGATATTGTAGAGTTTTCATGGATGACATGCATGCCAGTGTAAATAAGGGATTTGTTCTTATGCATGCAGGTATGGTTTAAGAATATGTTTGAAACTCAGTACATGGCTTTATGTTTTAGAAATTATGTTTATCGCCACACATCAATAGGAGGACTCTTAATGTGAGACAGTGATTAAAAAGTGTCTCCATTACTGTTTAAACCATCTTTAGTTCATCCAAAAATTTAAATTCTGTCATCATTTATTTGCCCTCATGCTTTTTTATTTTAAAAATGTCTCAGTGTTTCTCAAAATTTCGTCCTTTGTGTTCCACAAAAGAAGGAAAGTCATATAGGTTTGGAATGACATGAAGGTGAGTAAATAATGACAGAATTACTGCAAATATTGATGCATACTATGACACATCCTAGAACTACACAAAGATTTTATTTAAGAATCGTTTAATTAATACAATAAATATTCCTTTCACTTCTCAGTAAAATAGAGCGGAATGTAGGGATTCTGGTTTAAAGCGGCAGACATTTATAGTACAAGTCAAATAATGCTCTGAAACAAGATGTAAGGAAAATGCAGACCAGGAGCTTTAACAATGCCAAGAGCAGTGGAAAAGCTTTTTAAAAGGGCCATTTGTAAAACAAGGAGTTAAAACCAGATTATGGGTCAACAATAACACAATCCCTTATGCTCATTCCCGTAATTCCCACAGAAGAAGAGGATTTATACTTATTGTGGGAGGCTAAGCATCAGGCAGCCATATTGCAAAAAAACATTTTACAGTGGGGCCAGGTAATCCCGTACGGAGGTGGTTCAGACTACGCATCTAGAGTGAATGGAGAAGAGGAAGTATTACTGTTAGCAGAAGACTCAAATCTGGGCTTTCCAGGTGCTGCTAATGCTGGAGCCACCCTCTCCAGCATTTTCAATAGATTGTGGCGGATTTGCCTAGTTGACTCTCTAATGAGTCAATTGTTCTCTCTGTTTACGCTATTAAAAGAGTATTAGCTCCGTTAAGGTGTGGGTGCCAAAGGGAGATGCTGCCATAAGGTCTAAATGGGGACCCCTGTGAAGAGCTCATCAAACAGAACTGCATTGTTGAAGCACTTAGCCGAGGTCCAGCAGTTAGCTAGCTATTTTACAGACGACGAAATCTGTGCGCTATGTAATGTAACGCGTTGATGACGCAAACAGCTCATAGTCACTGTCTACTCGCTCGGCCGGAGACACGTTAAAGCCGTTCGTGTGGACGACAGGCACCTGAGATAGTCATCGGGCCTCCTGCCGACTCGATCGCTTCTCATCATCTACAACAGCAAAAATACACTCGTGAAACAGGTTATGAGACTATTTCATTTCTTAAAGGATAAGACCGCCAAGCACAGATCCAATGTGGGTACTTATGGCTGAGGTGCCAACGCTTCTTCTCAGGTATCCTCTTAAAGCTACTCATTGAGAGGATGATGAAAACTTCAGTCAGAAGCAGGGAGTCCGCTTATTTCGAATCCTGGGTCATGTTTTAAACCACTTCGCCAAAGTGCCTCAATACGCATAGAGTGCTGAGAGCCAGATTACTGACTGATAGTACAAAGCCCAGAGCTGATACAGAAGGATTTGCAAAAGTAAAGACAGATGTTGTAGTCGTGCAATGGAGAGCAATCCATAGTCAGGAGCAAGGAGTTAATAGGAAGCGTATTGTCGTCACGGGCAGATTTGCAACTTTTGAACCCATCTTTTTATCTGAAGAGGACTTTGCTTGTATTAAGAGTGTGCACCAATCCCTTTTAGCAGCAGGGGCTGATCAACTAATCGTACATATCTGAGGTGATCTGTGAATGC
Source organism: Tor tambroides (assembly GCA_021397915.2). Classification (NCBI taxonomy): domain Eukaryota; kingdom Metazoa; phylum Chordata; class Actinopteri; order Cypriniformes; family Cyprinidae; genus Tor; species Tor tambroides. The sequence goes on from JAFVLL020034063.1 coordinate 18,410, forward strand.
CACCAAACCCACGCTACAGCTGTCTGCTGCTGAAAAATCAGAACGCCATCTCATCAATATGATCAAACTGACTGGGTGCCTTAAAATGCTCATGCCTCTGCCAATTAGCTTTAACTATTAAGATAATGCTCTCAGGCAAAATCTGCTTTCAAAAGCCACTGGGAAGCAGAAAAAAATGTGTCTTCTAGCTCTACAGGTTCTCCACAGCTATATAAATATTCCTGAAGGTAGACATTACAAATGAGATGCCAATAATTCATGCAGGTTGCTGTTCGTTGTGTTTTATTAGAAGCTGCTTCTTTCACTCAATAGTCATCAAAGCACTAAAGAGGAAGAGTAGCCACTTTATCCCCTTAATTACCCAATTACAGCCAACAGCACCCATACTGAAGATAATGATCTCATTTGAGTCCAGTCTATTGAAATAATGAAAGCACCCTATTAATTACAAAAGGCATTATAAAAATAGAATTACAACAAAGTGGAAAATTATTACTTTAAATTAAATTATATTTAAAACTGATATAGAAGTATTGAGGCATTAGTAATGAAATGATATTTGAACTCCATTCTGCAGTTTTTATTGATTGACAGACTTACACCAATAAGATAAAATCATTAAAAATAAATAAAAATAACTGTAATCTCTTTAGAATAAGTGAAAACTGTCTGCATGTGAAAACTTCTCTTTACCTTTAGTTATTCATCCATCTATCTCACTACTGTGTCCATGGGCTTCATTTTTACTTATGTCAGTAGCAGAAGCTTGTCAGAAGCGGTTAGTTTCTTTACTAAAATGACTCCTGGTTCTTAACTCACAGTTCAACTCAAGCCTGACATTTTTTTTTTTAGCGCCTCTTGTTTTTTCCTTTTCTTTTTATTTTTTGCAGTGAAGGTGGATTAGGAGAGATGGGCTTTTGTTTAGATAAAGCGAGGGATTAGGCAGAGATTTCCCCCATAAAGTTGTGGGCTTGATGGGCCTTTTATCCCTCCATGTCGCTAAAGCTGTGTTGCTTCTGGATTAGGACTATACAATGGGGCCCCTTGTGCTGGGGATCCGGGCCAAAGTGAGTAAGATGGAGAGAGAGAGGGAGAGAGAGAGTGTGAAGAAATACAAGGGGGGGAAGAGAGACTGAAGACAGTAAAGAGATGGAGAATGAGAGAGAATAGAGGGGCACAGCTTCTGACAGAACTGACAGGTCAAAAACTTTTAGCATGGGGATTTGTTAAGAAGATCCTGGGATCTTGTCACGAATGATGCGATTTCCAGAGGTATCAGTGGAGCTGTGTGGAGAAATCAAAATAAATTAAAAAGTAGCACTGCCCCTTTAATACAGGTATCTAATTTAGCAAAAGGAAAAAAACGGTTTTAAGATGAAGGTGCTGCTAATAACGTGTCTAAGAGATGGCTCCTGGCAAATTGCTTTGTTATTCTTGTCAAAAAGGTCTCCTGGAAGCAGTCGATTTTAAACCATACATCAAAATGATTAATTGCTCTGGGAAGAACAGATGCTGAAATACCCTTGGATTGAGCCTGAGAGGCTACAGCTTTGTGGATTGCA
>JAFVLL020034064.1:0-84634 GCA_021397915.2 Tor tambroides
TGACATCTGCAATTGTCATCATCATCAGTTCTGCACGACTCAAGTCACCTGAGGTGGACACAGAAAGTTAAGCAGACAGATAATGTTAGAGAAACGCCAACCTCTATGTTTACTCTTTCTCAGCAGAATGTAGGTTCCAGACATCTGTCACTACTCTTAAGGACTAGTTAAAGGACAGAACTAGTTCCTCGGGATGGACTGACAGCTTACAACTTTTTATCATAAACTTTACGTCTAATTTAAAATGCTTCCCAAACATATATCCTGAAGTAATAATTTTGAAGTAACGTAATAAGAAAACATTAGTTAGCTAGCTACCTTCCAAATAAATGCTTCTTTATCAAAACCTATCTAAAAAAAGTATTAATTCACATGACTGTTAATTTTTTGTCACATTGTCATTTTAACAGTGACGAACATTTACGGAACTGCTTGTGTTAAATAAAAATAAAATACAACATTCCTTTACATATTATGTTAAACATACAATACCCAAGTCTTAAGGGATTAGACATTACAACATCGGTTTCACCCGGAGCTAACAGAACACGTTCTGCTTAAAATTATCAGTGAATACTTACTCTTCTTTTTCGGCTTTCCCATCTTGTAAACGAGCTACAAATACTCCAGAACTCGTATACGATAAACACTCAAACTTGTAGTTAGTTATATCATCAAGCTACGGATAAAAATGTCAACATCAAGGAACATGCTACACTCTTCCGTAAAGCGATTGCGTGTGTCGTAAAGCAACACATGTAAGTACAGTTGTCGTAAAGATGTCACGCACTTTGCCACACAGCAGCTCTGAAGTACACTGGAGGACCTCTGGTGTTCAGACAAACACTGTAGTAAAGACATTTTGTCTTATAGGGCTATTGTCTAATATAAATCCCTCATACTAAGTGATATAACAATTACATTATAAGAAAAATTATCGCTAGAGATTGTTATAAGCACCATAAAAGGGTTATTGTAATACAGTAACCACACAGTAAAGTATCGTGAATGTTTCAAAGTTGCCTCTTGCCTTCAACTATAGGCTATTATGTATGTCTCGACTGATATCTGATTCTCTAACATGCACTGCAATTATAATAATTGCTATGCAGTCTTTTGAAGCTATATTTATACCATTCATATCTGACTACTGTAGTAACTCGCTATATTTAGGATGATCTAGGGATTTGTTTCTACAGCTGTGCAACACTAAACTGAAGATTCTAACTGCATCTGATTAAGACCACAATTGTATTATGCATTGCACATTTTAGCATAATAATAATAATAATAATAATAATAACGTTATTACTACGAATAAAAATAGGCCTAATAAAATTAATACAAATATTTTAAAATATTTTATTCAAAAATAAAAAAACAATAAAACATGCTACATTACTTTTTGTAGAGCTGCTTTGAAACTGTATTCTGAAAATCACTATATAAACAAATTATTATTATTAATAATAATACATGTTATAGTGGATTATAGAAGACTGTATAATAAGGATTCTATCTATCTATCTATCTATCTATCTATCTATCTATCTATTAATATAGGCTAGTAAGTATATAGGACGCATTATAGTACGTAGTGCCATGAAAAATGGGAAGTTGAGCATGAATTACTAATGCAGCCTCTGTTAAGTAATTCTTGTCAGTGAGTCACAGAAAAAAAAAACACTTCTTGATCTTGTGTACATTTGGGTGTGTCCGTCTAAAACGAGGAGGTACCGCAGGCAATTACCCTAGTAATGTTGGTCCCTCCTTCTCAGCTCAGCCTAGACCGAACGTCTGCACATTAAACCTGATACAGTGTTGAGTTTCAAGCGATAGTGGCAATAAAATTATGACTACTATAGTCTAACACAGTGGGGAGGGTCTGTTTTCTCCAGTGCCAGGCAACATCTGCTGCTCTTCCGCAGTTTCCCTGCAATCTTTGGATCCCGTGCGGTAAAAATATAAATACAGTACACATCGCACTTCATCATGTATCAGCTTATAAGGAAATTCGTGTTCACCGAATCGCATTGTTTGGAGGAGGAGGACAACACGAAAACTTTCGCGGAGTTGTTTGAGAAGTTGGATGTTAACAAAGATGGGAAAGTGGATGTTTCTGAGCTCAAGACGGGCCTGGCTGCTATGGGCTTCACTATGGGGAAAGGAGAAGCGCAGGTAATTCTAGTTCACTGGCTCACTGCATTTCTGTTGTTGGCTCACTTTTGTTGTAGATCTGGGTATTGGGTGCAGTATAAACCGCATAAACCAATAAACCATGCTGACAGGCTGTTGGGTTCCTATATTGTTCGAATGCAAGGGAAATTTACTACTAAGGAAAATCCACCATTTTGTTTGATGCAATATTGCAGATCATAATATATGCTTCTAAGCTAAACCATTAACAGTAAACAATATAAGTATTAGTTCAAAGATATGATGGGAAATGATGCATTTAGTGTCAGCCACCTCCTCCTCTTCCTCCTCTAGTAGCATTTGATGCTATTTAAGTTAGGAGTTTATATAGTAAATATGCTTTTCGCATTTATTGCATATAGAAATAGTCACCGAAATTTGAATATAGGAAATAACAGATAATAGCCTATTTGACTCAACATTCCCCCAAGGTCTCAGCTGTCCTTTTAGATAGGGTTTTCCAATCATATATAGGTAATGTCATTTCCTGTCTTTTGCAAAGAAGTGCACTTGAAGCAGAAGGGTGGGTACAGGAGTGTCTTTACTGCTCATGCTCATATAAACCCACATTCCATTATCCTTTGACATTCCTTACCCCTGAGACAGCTGATATAACCCCACCTCGCCTAAGCAAATGAGACTCACTGTATCAAAGTTCGAAGACAAAGAGTGTGCCAGCAAACTCATCAAGTCACACAGATGCATCATGTTTTTCTTGTTTGGAGAGAAAGTTGCTCATCAAATTGCTCATTTGATTTGTATTACCTGCATTTCTGCATTGTACTGAAGTGAAGTAGTCTATAATTGCATCTAAATGACAACACTGGGTGGCAGTGTTTTTAAACTGTTCTCAGAACAAACTGAGCTGGGTTTGTCTGTTTGAATATGAAAATGAGGGCTTTTTAAAAAATATAGTATAAGGTTGAGAAATCATTGTTTCATGAGAATTTGTACGATGTTCACAAATATTGATGATTGTATTATATTTAGGTTCTAGTACTCAGTGATACACATTTTCCAGGAACCTCATAGACTGTGTTATGTTTCTCTCTTACAGAAAATTGTTGCCTCTGGAGACACTGATAAGGATGAAGGGCTGGACTTTGAGGAGTTTTCAAAGTATCTGAAAGAACATGAGAAAAAACTCAAACTGACCTTCAAGAGTCTGGACAAAAATCAGGATGGTAAGATTAAAATATACTGTATGTTTTTTGGGGGTTTTTTCAGAACTAATCCACTAATCTTTTTTAACCATTACATTCATAGGATCATTTGTACCATAAAACCACTCTATGTTAAAGCATCAAGGCATTATAGACAACAGCTTATTGTAAAGCTGCCTTGAAATGTTGTATGTTCTGAATGGTGGTTATGTAAATAAATGTAGCCTAAATTCTTACATCCACTAATCATGCTAAATTAGTCATACTGAAACAATTGTCATCACACCTTCTGCTGTTCTTGTTGATCATAAAATAAACATTAATTAACAACATTAATTGCATATGCAGGTCACATTGATGCCAAAGAGATCCAGCAGTCACTTAAAGACATAGGCATAAACTTGACAGATGGAGATGCAGAGAAGATCCTCAACAGGTATTCCGAAGGCCTGCTCACACCAAGAATGAAATGAATGAAAAATTGAATGAAAGGTCTATTGATTTAGACTTAATTTCATTTATAGCAAAGCAGCCTATAACTCACTGGATAATAAAGATTACACTCACTTAGCAAAATATTACACACCTGATACAAATTTCACTTGCTTTAATGTAATGATTTAAGTGATAGTGTTAACTTATAAATAGGCTTTTAAACATTTATGTATGTCTCTGCAACACATTTGTGTTGTCAGTGATTAGTGAAGTACACAATATGCTTGTGTAAAGTCTTTGCTTGTGAAATACTCATTCGTATTCTAATTAGTCCACTGATGAAGGGCAGTTGCAGAGGGCAGATTTTCTTGGAAAATCTATGGTTATCATGCAGGAAATGATTAGTATTGGTTTGAAATGGGACAGAAGTGTCACAACAATAGACTTAATGTCCTAATGTGTGTTTGTGTGTGTGTGTGTGTGTGTGTGTGTGTGTATATATATATATATATATATATATATATATATATATATATATAGGATAACTTTATCACATAGGACACTGTAATCTAGATTCAGATGTCTACTCTAATTTGACCCTTTCTCCTCCAGTATTGATGCAGATGGAACTATGTCTGTAGATTGGAATGAATGGAGGGAGCATTTCCTCTTCAACCCAGCAGATAACCTTCAGGAAATCATACGCTACTGGAAACACTCAACTGTAAGTTCCACACGAGCATCATATCACATATTGCATACATTACCATCTGATTTGAATCAGGTATCAGTTACCATAATCACTAGAGATGATGGCCCTGCTTAGCATAGTCAAACATGTCAAATGTCATTGGCGCCCATTCAGTTTTCTAGTCAGGCACACAGTTCGGTAGCCCTGTAATCAGCTTGGCCAGCCAATTATATCCCTCTGTCAGTGGCAAGGATTGGGGAATCATGGGAAAAGTGTTGAGATCAGGAAGGATAAGGAGTCTCTTAACTGATTAAGTGTCAAAAGTTAACGAAAGTGACACAAATATTTATGTTCAATGTGCAAGACAACTTATCTCTTGCATGCACGCATTTACGTAGCTATATGAATAAGGACATACCATAGACTTATACTGTTTTACATAAGCTCATTATAAATACTACTGATTACCTCTAACATAAACCAAAGCCCTATTTTTCCTATTTAGAATTAAAATGATACAATGTTTCTGGCTGTCCATTTTTTTTATCTAAAATCTCTTCAGGTTGATTTAAAATTTCATGCTTAAAATAAGCCTAGGCCAAAAATCACCCAGTCTCTGATTTTTGAGCAGCGCAGGTTCAGCTCGAGTCACCTCAGCCAATTGCGGTGTAGCTAATTTAAGACTGTCCTGTACTGGGATTAGCCCTGGATGCGCTAGTCATCTGACTGCTGCACTGATGGAAGCGCAGTGAGGTTGGTCAGAGATGAAGAAGTGATTCGGGACGGTAGTATTGTGAGGAGAGCAGGTAAAGCAATAGGTCTTCGTTGCAGTTGTCAGCATTCACGGCTGGTGTGAGACGGGCTGGTAGAAGAGTATCAGCATGGCTTTGCTGCAGGAGCACAAGAGAGAATGGCTCATCATTGATTTTGAGGATGAAGAGGCCGTGTATGTGATGGATGTAGATATGGTAGGTCCTCTAATCCAAATTATTTCTTAGAGGCCAAAGCACTTTTGGCCCTCTGAGCTATAGCCCCCGTTTTATGATATAAAGTGAAAATATGAAATTGTTTGGTGGTAGAAATTGGCATAGTTCACTAAAAGGGATATTTCATTTACTCACCCTTGTTTTGTGCCAAAACTGTATGACTTTCTTTCTTCTGTGGAACATTAAAGAATATATTCTGAAAAATGTTGGTAACCAAACAGTTTTGGTTCCCAATGATTGCATTATGTTGACAAAAAGTACAGTGGAAGTCAATGGGAGCCAAAACTGTTTGGTAACCAACATTCCTCAAAATATCTTCTTTTGTGGAAAAAATACAGGTTTGGAACGAAATGAGGGTAAGTAAATGATGACGGAATATTCATTTTTGACTATCCCTATCCTTAATAAAATGAGTGTCACTTGTGTAAGTCTGTGATGCTGTACTGACATGTTACATAAGATGATGGCATTGATGACATTAGATTACACCAACTTGGATTAGGAGCAAGGTTGTAATTAACTGTCCCTTGGAATGATAAATCTTCGGGAGTCAGTAGCTGTGCAGTGTGAAAGGTTAAAGGTCAGCAATGGGCCCATGTACATTCTACTTACTAATGCAACTTTCAAAAAGAACCTGTTATATTTCATTCCTGATATTTGCCTATTATCATATTCTTTGCATATTATTTGGACAGTCACAAAACCGTAACAGGGTAATATTTTCATATTTCAATTTAACACTAAGACAAAGAACCTTTTTTATCAGAGTTCAAACACTGGTTTGAGCCATAAAAATATGAAATATATTTGACATTGAGAATGAATTAGTGTGGTTTAATAAGTTACTCGGTAGTATAGTTGGTTAGTAACTAACTTTACCTCTGTTGTGTGCTAGGTGTTGGATATAGGTGACAGTCTGACTATTCCAGATGAGTTCACTGAGGAGGAAAAGACCACAGGCATCTGGTGGAGGCAGCTTGTTGCTGGTGGTATGGCAGGGGCGGTCTCTCGAACAGGCACCGCCCCCCTGGACAGAATGAAAGTCTTCATGCAGGTGCAGTTAAACCCAAATTTATACTTAAAATTTATTTTCTTAATTATTTGTTGTACAATATGTACTCATCCATAAAACAGGATACATTTACTTGAGAATAAAATCGCATGAAGTAATAAAAAGCATTTTTATGTCGTTAAATGTAAATGTATCTTTTAATGTAGTTTTATTAGAAAACAACAAGACAAAATACTGATCGATTGCCTCATAATTTATGATTAACTGAAATTATAATTGGCTGATAAAAATTTAAGATCTATGTCATGTAATTAACCTAATATCAGCTTGAATGGCATAATCTACTTTTCATAGGTTCATTCCTCAAAATCCAACAAAATCAGTCTGGTTGGCGGGTTCAAGCAGATGATTAAAGAAGGGGGCGTGGCCTCTCTGTGGCGGGGTAATGGAGTCAACGTCATAAAAATCGCCCCAGAAACTGCAATCAAATTCATGGCGTATGAGCAGGTGAGAAAATAGTGAGAGAATATTTCTAGCGTTGATCTTACATATCTAGTCCAATATGAGCAGTGTGACACTGAGAAAACCACATTACCAAGAAACCCACAAACACTGAAAACCACTTCCACTTTTGTATTTTTCTTCCTTTTTATCTTTGAGGTATTATTTTTCCTGGTAAAGCAAAATAACTGATCATATTGGGTGAAATGTCAGTTCCTCAATATTAACTTGTAGATTATAGAACTGTTTTACTACATAACAACACGCTGTGATTACACAGGCCAAATTCTCATGTGACATTGCTTAAGTTTCTTACACAAGCAGCGTGTCAATGAGAGCTATTTTAACAGCAGTCATTCACAAAAACCTGGACTGGTAATCCGGAGTGGAGGACAGAGGATGATTGCAATGGAGAAGATCACATTTCCTTTACCTAATGAAATGATTGTTGTAAACCCATCTCAGCTTTTACATGTTAAATCAGTCTTGCATAATGTGTTTTGGGTTGTGCTTTAACAGTATAAGAAGCTGCTGGCAAAAGACGGCGGGAAAATCCAGTCACATGAGCGGTTCATGGCTGGCTCTCTGGCCGGTGCGACCGCTCAAACAGCCATCTACCCTATGGAGGTGAGAAATGAGACCCATGGAGATGGAATATTCTGTATGATGTTCCTTAAAGAAAGAGTAGAGTTTTAATATATAGTGTGGCTCCAGCTTTGCCCATTTAAAATGAACTGTAGCCCTCAGTGGCAATAGTGACACATGGTGTGCATTTTAAGGTAAATGATTATAATATATTTTTTTTTAATTAATTAATTAATTTTTTTCTTTTTAATTGTAGGTAATGAAGACCAGACTTACTCTGAGGAAGACTGGCCAATATTCTGGGATGTTTGACTGTGCCAAGAAGATTCTGAAGAAGGAGGGAGTGAAGGCCTTTTATAAAGGCTATATACCCAATATCCTGGGAATTATTCCATATGCTGGAATAGATTTAGCAGTGTATGAGGTGAGTACAAACTCTGGAACACTGTGAAATACTGCAAGATTATGTTGTTAGACTACAAACCCAGTTTCTGAATATCATATCAGGTTCATATTTTCAAGACTAGGTGTTACACCTCTGGGCATTTTTCAGGTTTTTCAGGTTCATGACCTACTTAAAAATGCAGCAGATGTTTGCATATATGTGCGTAAGAGAAATTTCTAAAAGATTCGGCTCTTCTTAAAGAAAATTGGAACGTCATTGGAATATACTTTGCATTTCAGATAAATCAAAATTTCTATTTTGCTTCATTTGGTCTAAAGTCAGAAAACCTTTTTTTATTTTTGCTTAATCTGAAGTGCAAAAACCATTTCTGGCGTGTTTTCTGTGAGTATTAATAAAATGGGTACTGTAAAATAGTTTTCATTAAAAGAAATAATGCTGAAGTTAAAAAATATATAAATATGAGATGAAGAACTTGTGAAGAAAAAAGCAAAAAGAAAACTTATGTTTACGTAAAAATTAGAAATGTTGCTTTGGCAACTAACTGAAATAATACACATTTAGGTTGAAGTACTAAAATGACTGAAATTAAAATTGAAATGAAAATAAGTTAACGCTAAATAGCTAAAAAAAATGACAAAAGCACATAAAATGACTAAAAATATAAAAATAAAAGCTAATTCAAAATATGAATAAATACTATAATAATATATAAAAATGACTAAACTAACACTGGTCTTAAACAAGAACAAGAAACTAGTGATGCTAAAACTAGCATGCTATTAACTTGAAAGGCCTGTTTTAAAATACCAGTTCTGCAATATGGGACTGATTTGTCTATGCTATCTACTTGCTTGATGACATACTTTTTTAACAAACATGAATCAATGTAATTTTGACTCTTTCTCTCTATACAGACCCTGAAGAACGCCTGGTTGTCTCGGTATGCTAAAGACACTGCAAACCCAGGAGTGCTGGTTCTTCTCGGCTGTGGGACTATTTCTAGCACATGTGGCCAGTTGGCCAGTTATCCTCTCGCTCTGGTCCGCACACGCATGCAGGCCCAGGGTAAATATTCAGACCAGAATAAGCACAGGATATGTCAGTTTTGCACTGTGATTTGCCTAACATTTTCCTTTTATTCTCCCCAGCATCAGTGGAGGGATCAGAGCAGGTGTCCATGTCCAAGTTAGTGAAGAAGATCATGCAGAAAGAGGGCTTTTTCGGGCTTTACCGTGGGATCCTACCCAACTTCATGAAAGTGATCCCGGCTGTGAGCATCAGCTATGTGGTGTATGAGTACATGAGGTCTGGATTAGGCATCTCAAAATGATCAATGGCTTGCATGTTTTTACACGCACAAATTTTAACCACCTCTCTTTGAAAACACCCTCCATGATGGGACAAAATGTTTGAGTAACCAAAGTGTTTAAAATATCAACTCTGGGAAAAAGCCATGATGGTATCTTGCATTGAGGTTGGGGCCCAACCTAATTCATGTTTACATTGATATATAATTGTACCTTGATATGTAATTAATGAATTTCTAAAATATTCTACATTTGTCCCTGACCATAGCCATTGTGAGCCAGTGCACTATAATGTTGTACAATATCAGTCTCTGTTTTACAGATAGATAGACAGACAGACATACATGGAAATCTGCCTTTTTGCATAAAGTAATTGTACCTAAATATTTAGAGTGTAATTTTTTTAAGTGAATTAGGTTGGGCCATAGTCTTTACATGCTGCAGTCAGTACTGTTTGTATATGTTCTGTGAAAAATGCTAAATACATACAGTAAAACAAAGACCAGAGAAACAATGCAAAATGGGAACCCACATTATGACATAAAGAGCTAAATGTGCCTTACATCATTTGTTCAATCTCTGTGTGGGTTCCTTTACTATACATTGGATTTAAAATTTTAACTTGTGTTGCCTTTATCCCCAAAGTTTGCTTATTTTAGAAACTCGTTTATATTAAAGGTTGTATTTTAATACAGTGTGTTGTGATGTCTCATTGCACATTTTTTTAAAAAGAAATGAATAGTTTTATTTAGCAAGAATCCATTAAACTGATCAAAAGTGACGGTAAAGACAATTTTACAAAATAGTTGTTAGTGAAATAAACTCTGTTCAGATGAATTTTCTATTCATCAAAGTATAATGGTTTCCACAAAAATATTAAGCAGCACAACTGTTTTTAACATTGATAATAGGAAATGTTTCTTGAGCACCAAATCAGGATATTAGAATGATCTCTGAAGGATCGAGTGACACTGAAGACTGAAATAATGGGTCACCACAGGAATGAAATTAATTTTAAAATATATGAAAAAAGAAAAGAGTTATTTAAAGCTGTAATAGAATTTCTTTTGAATATGTTAGAACAATGTAAGCTTGACAACGTGGTAAGGTTAAAAACAATAGCTATTCCTTTGAAACAGCATGTAGCAAATGACAAAAAGATTAAAGACTTTGGAACCAGTGAACTGAACTGGCTTATTCAACTCTGACGCAAAAGCTGGATTTCTCAGTGCATGTTGATTGCGGTTGGATTCAATTAGACTTACGAAGCAGCAAGCTGTTTTGCATAACTACAGTAAATTGTACTGGAGAGAACAGAGGAATGCTTCCTGATAAAAGCTTTCGAGTATGTCGCCGACATACGTAAAGACGTATTATTAAGACCAAATAATATGTATAAAGATGTATTATTAAGACCAAATGTCTTAAATGGAAAAATCAAACAATTGGGTATGAAGAGGTGAAAATATTCTTTTAGATTTTTGTGCCATTAAGACATAAATATTGTTAATACAATCAGGAAATACAGACAAAAATACACAATGAGACATGTACGATTCCCTTTTTATTAAATTGTCCCTTTTTGAGTTTCCTCCTCACTTTTCCCTGCAATACACATGCATTACCCATTAACAACCCTCACTCAGTTTATATTAATTTACAAAGGGAAATTTAAAATCAAATTGCTTTGCTACCAATATTTTAAACAAATAAAATTCCAAAATTACAAACCTCTGAGAATTATTTGATTGTCACTGAACAACGAGTGCAAGGTTGACTTGAAATGACCCATGGCTCTCTTTTGCCATCATGACATGTGCATGCCTGACCTAATGACAGCAGCAAACAGGTGTCTCATAAACAAATACATAATATACAAAGCAAACAAAATGGCACCAGATCATAACACATATACAGCAGAAGCCCCAGGACTTCTTGCACTATTGTGGAACACTGAAATACTGCAAATGACAGCGTAATACCTGTGGTTCATGCAAGAGCAACAGGCTTTCAAACCCACATACAGTTAGAACAATAAAGCTATGCACATGTGTAGCGTTAACTCAGTAACTTGAGATAATGTTTCAATTGAGTTTTTTTTTTATCTCATTGGAACCAGTTTACAGACATTGCAAGACTAAAGAACAAAACAAAAAACAAGATAAAAATAAAACAACAAATAAACAAAACACAAACCAAGTAACAAAATAAAAACAAAATGTGAAACAAAACAAAAATAAACCAAACCAAACCAAATAACAAAATAAAACAGATAAAAAAAAAAAAAACATCAACAAAAAATAAACAAAAAACCAAACAAATAACAAAATTAAATAAAAATGGTCCATCAAGAAGAGCTGATACAGCAAATAGAAATATAAAACACTGATTTTTTTCTTTTTTTTGGACCAAAACCAAAAAGTAATTAAAAAATACTCTCCAGTACTGGAAAATTATAAAACAGAAAAGGGATAAAAACAGTAAAAAATAAAATAAAAATAAAAAAATTATAAAAGAAAGAAAATATAATGAAAAATGAAAATAAAGGGGGGAAAAAGTACATTAGGTTTATTGGGACAAAACACAGCAGAGGGTTAGTTCATTAAAAGCAATAGACTCAAACTTTGGCAATAACACAAAACAAACATCTCTCTTATTGGGATATTCCAATTTCAAGACTTCAGTAGCAGGTCTTCAGCTCGTCCCTGGGGTGACTTTCATTTACAGTGTTGCAGGTCTGGCTGGTAGCACAGTAGTAGTAGAATTGCACATGAATTGTTTTGCTGGTTCAATATAAACCCTAACACCAAACACAAACCCATAAGATGTTACTTTGGTTGAAGACATAATTGCTAATCCAAACATCAATAATACTAATCTAGTCAAATGCAACTTTGAGAGCTTTTTGGTGGTTCTTATGTAGTAAATAAAGCTAACTGATAGATCTAGAATGATAGATCTACAAAGGACATCTAATGCATCTCAGGGTGAAACAATACGACTCTGATTCACTCAGAAAGAGGGAGAGACAGCAGCACTCAGTCCGGAGTCTGTTCTGCAGTACACCTGTAGGAGGCGCTGTCTGTCACTCCCCTGTGCCGGCCATGAGGCTGTCATTGATTTGTGCTGATCCTGAGCATGAGGGGTCACGAAATTCCAACCAAGAGAGGGGGCTCCTGAGACCTCACCTGAACAAAGAGTGACAGCAAGAGTCATTGTTGTTAGATAAGAAGCTTACAATCACTAATTCTGAACTGTGTGAGGACAAAGTGAATGTTCTTTTTTTAGATTATGCACAAACAAATAAACAAAAACTGGTTTTGTAGTTTCACTCCAAGCCAAGAGAGGGCAGCATACTATGTGATGACTACATTATTGTCAGGTCTGACTAGTCTCAAAATGAAAAGAGCTGACTGACACGATCAATTCCCATCTGACCGACTGGATTCCACTCAGTTTAGGTGGACAACACTTCATGCTGATGGTCAGACGTCTGGTTACGTGAGATTAGGTCAGGCATGCATGTGTTGCTAGACAAACACATACACACTAACACACACCTATACCCAGAGCGCAGTACCTCTATCAGACCAGGAAGGAGTGGATGAAACCGAATAGAAGGATGAAGGGAGAGGGGTGCAGCCTAGAGAGGCAATCTTGAGTTCATTCTTCTGGAATAACTCAGAAGACAGGAGAAGGAAAATAACCCAGTGAGAAAGAACCGGAGTCCTGTTGGTTTTGTTGTCTTAACGCAAACGTCTATTCAGCTAAAAACTATTCTGAGACACTGAAAAAATGTGATCTGGGCTGCACATATTTGGGTGTGTAACGGGAAACTTGTTTTACAAAGAGAAACATGCTTGAGGTTGTAAAACAAAAGCATGTATGAATGATAGAAAGACTCACCTCTAGATTTGAGCGAGCTTGTTTCAACACATCTCGTGTTCTTGACACTGGAAATAAATGAAAACAAAGTGAAGAGAAGAACAATGAACATGAACAAAGAGAAGAGAGAAGAGATGAACTCACGTTGATTGACGATGAATTGCTCCATGCTGTCTTTAGTGCGACTGGAGGTCCTTAGATTCTCCGTCGTGTCCCTGAGAAGCTGCTCTTGTTCGGATAACTTACGCCTCAGTGTGACAACCTCTTTTCTCAAAGACTGCTCCTACACATACACATTTATAAGAAACTCTTTAGGATTACAAAAATAACCAACATTCAGTGTGAATTTATTAACTGTTTAATTACATAAATGTGCACTTCTGAAAACTGTCGCTGTCAAAGTAAAACAGGTGCATACAAAAGTGATATCTCACAGGAGCACGAAAGTGGGTCTTGTTTCCCAAACCTATTGTAATAACTGAAATGTTTACTTTCTTAGTGCCCTCTGACCTTTTTAAGCTGCTGGGCCGAGGCCTCAGTGCTGGGCAGAGCCGCCCTCCAGAACATTCTTAAGAGAGAGCTTGTCTCCTCCAGAATCTGTTTCAGTATCTTAGTGCTGGTGCGCAAGTTCCTCGTATAACCCTGTAGAGAGAGAGACTGCTTGTGAATTACATTTCATTTGGGGTATTCAAACATTTCAACAAGTTATTGTTTTAAATTTCAGGAAAACATTACATTAAATATAGTAAGTGCATTTATTTAAATTAAAAATGATCACACAGAGACATTTAAATCACATGTTTACATGAAAATTAAATAAAAGGAAATATTTATGTATACATGTCTAATGTGTTAATTTAGCATGATTAATTATTTTTAAATATGAAAAAAAAAAAAAACTTATTCATGGCCATGTCAGTCTGATTGATATGTACACATTAACAATTAAAATAATACTATAGATGTACATTCTAAAATGGTGATGTGTTTATGTTCAATTATATGGAAATAAAACTATACTGGTTACTAAAACCATTTTTGTGACGTCTACCAAATTTGACATCTTCTGCAATACAATCTTAATTTAAGGGTTTTTTTCTCAGCAAATACTGATATATATACCACTGATTCACCAACTTTTTTTTATCAGCCAAACCCCTTTAAATATTTAAGATATTGGGAATTAATATTTCAATAATTTAGAAATGTATTTGCATGTTCCTGGTTCTCTGATGCTGGTTAATGGTTAAATAAAATATTTCACTTTTTAGTGAGAAATATATTTTTAGTGAGTGTTTCATTTTGATTGTGTTTATTTTAAAAATCAAAATTTTAATTTGACATTTTATGGTTTTTTTAATCACTAGCTTTCCCCCTGATAAATAATTTGATTGTTTTGATAAATTAATCATCATACCATGCAATTAATTTAATTCCATTTTTTATAATTTGACATCCCTGCTTAAGAAATATATCTCTCTGAATTATCCATCCACTCATTATCACACCAGCCTTTCATCTTAAATCAGATCTATATTCTGACCTCTGGTAAGTTAGGTGATTCTGTGCTGTACTGCAGTGCCGCTTCCATCTTGCGGATAACGACCTTCCCTTCCAGTAGCTGCTGCTGCAGGGCACTGAAGTCATCCACGTGACCAATCATATGACGGCCAGTCTTGCAGGCGAAGGAGCCGTCAGGGGCCTCAGCTTCCAGAGCTTCAGCACCAGACCTAGATGAGTCTAATCAAGACATCCATTGATTAATTGATTGAGTTTTCTGTGTCTTGCACTTATTTGAGTGAATTTGATCTCTTATATAAAGCATTAAAAGTCTTTTATATAAAACTCTTACCACTAGCAGAAGACTTTGTGTCATCTGGTTCCACAGCTGGTGAAGCAGGGCTGGAGAACCCTGTATCTTGAACAGGAGGAGATGATGACTGGTCTACAGCAGACAGCAAGACCAGGGTAAATGAACATATTTATAAATATGTCGCAATGTATCCACAAACGTGTGAATTGAAGTCATGATAAGCATGTGATTGATTAGAATTAGTTGTCTCACCGTGGAAGAGCTGTTTCCTGGCTGAGGGACGGGGCATACACTGGTCCAGCCTCTCTCTCAACTGCTCCTCCAACAAATGTATGTTAGACTCTCGCTCTTGTAGGTCAAAGGCCAAACTCAATCCTGAGCCTACAGCAGAAGAGAGCACAAGACAATTTAATACTCTGCTTATACAACCTACCCTCAATCTAAAACTAGATGCACAAGATTTTTGTTGTAAATGTCCATCTAGCACAAATTTAAAATATAAATTTAATTGTAGGGAAAATGTGCAACATTTGATCTCTTCTTGAATATCAGACAGGTGTATTTGTTTCTTACCTGTGTTGTTCTCAGTAGTGCCACAGACTCTCTGATACGCCTGTAGCTCACACTGCAGCGTGTGCACTAGACATTGACACTCACTCAGCTGCTGCTGGAGAACATTCACTTCATGCTGTAGCCTGTTTACAGATGTATACACGCTAATATCACTCAATGCAGTCTGCCACATTTTTGTGCAGAGCAAAATCTCAAAACTACTACTAAATTTTCGAGAGGATACAAAGGGACATTGTAGTCTGACACTGTACCTGGTACTGTTGTCCAAGCTGTTCTGTTTCTCTTGTTTGAGCTGCAGTACTGCCTGCACCTGCTCTCTAACCTGAGCCTGCAGCCGCCTGCACTGATCCGCCCACCTGTCCACCTCTAGCTCAGCCTGCTTTAACTGGCCACGCCCAGATAGAACCGACTCTCTCAGTCGCTCCACCTCTTTACTGCCATCTGCAAGTGAAAAAGACACATCATAAACAGCACTTTAGCTAAAATAAATAAAAAACTGAAAATGTATAATGCAGGAACTAAGCTACTATTCCATTGTGAACACTAACAAGAAAATACGTTTGACCATTTACACCCAATGTATATTAAAAGTTGTAGTACTGCTGATAGCATTCCTTATGAACATGGTAGGATCTTACCTGTCCTGGCCTGCTGGAGTTGGGTTTGCAGGGCATGATTTTCCTCTTTCAGCACTCGAATCTCATTGGACAGTTGAGTGACAGAATCAAGACCTTGGATATAGATATTAGTGGGTGCTCCCCCTGCTAGTGAAAGGTAGGAGAAAATATATATACATTTGAAACACACGAGCAAGAGTACATACAAGTATTACAGCATAAACACACTGACTGGGTGAATTTGACTGTGTGAATCTCTGACCTCCGTTTCGCCCAGAGGAGGCCAGTCTCTCCTCCAGCTGTTGTCTTAGACGGTCATTTGTCTGAATAGAGTCTTCTAGACGCCGTCTGAGAGTGCGGATCTCCCTTAAGTGTTCTTCCATCAAGTCTGCACCTAAAGCATTATATAATAAGAGCAGGATAAATTTTACAAAATCAATATATGACAACAATATGTTAACATTATAAATATCTCACCTGTATGGCCTGACTGATATCCAGAGGAACCAGAGGACACGTCTCCATACATGCCTGGTCTTAAAGGTCTTTGGCCATACATCATATCCCACATTGCACCGCTCTCTAGGAGGCTTGCCCCTGATTTCATAGCGGGACTGGTGTGCTGGCTGCTGAAAGATGACTGTTCGAAGGCATGATGGGATAGTGGGTGTAAGCTGCTATGGTCAGGCTGAGTATGGGAGCCCAATGGAAATGCAGGAAGGGGTTTGATCTGAGGACCATGGTAATCTGTACCGGGATAAGAAAACATTATTGGAGAGAATGTAAAAAACAAAAAAAATGCGAGTATATACACATTACCGGTCAAAGCGTTTGGGGTCAGTAGGATTTTTTTATGTTTTTGAAAGAAGCACCAAGCCTGCTTTTATTTAATCAAAAATACAGTAAAACATTAAAATTGTAAAATATTATTACAATTTAAAATAATGGTTTTCTTTTTTAATATTTTAAAATGTAATTTATTCCTGTGATTGTTTCAGCAGCCATTACTCCATCACATGATCCTTCAGGAATCATTTTAATATGCTGATTTGGTTGAGAAACATTTCTAATTGTAATCAATGTTGAAAACAGTTGCGCTGCTTAATATTTTTGTGGAAACCGTGATACATTTTTTTAGGATTCATTGTTCAATTGAAAGTTTAAAAAAACAGGATTTACTTAATGTAAATCTTTACTGTCACTTTTGATCAATTTAATGCATTCTTGCTGAAAAAAAATATTAGTTTTAAAAATGCAGGTTAAAAAAATAAAAAACACCGAGTAGCATGAACTAAGAAGACGCAGAAAGGGATGAAGACACAAATGTGAGCGATGCTACCTCACAATGATTTCAGTAATGTATGAAAATTTAGGTGCAAGGAATCAAATTTTGCATGGTATCTATTTTTCATTAGTAAATCATCTCTTCAATTCAATCTTGTATAGAGGATGTTTAGATATTTTTACTGGAAAAATACAAATTATTTTTGCATGCATATTAGTAATTCAACATTCAACAACTGCATAATGCATCAATGACTTCTCAGGTTTGTTTGACAAAAAGTTTGTGTTAACATCATCATCATCATTAATTTCTATTTGGCAATAGCATTATTCCAGTTAAGGGTTCAAATCTTGCCGATACTGATTCAGTGACAGAATTAGTATGAATCATTCTGCGCCACACACACTCAGATGCAGGCTCACTGTTTCCAAGCTGTCTCTGGAGCATTTGAAGCTCTTGGTGAACCTCTGCCAGTGAAAATCCCCCACCATAAGGGTGATGGGTTCTCAAGTGTTGAGATTGAGGATCAAACACAGGTGGAGAAGACATTTGAGGACAGTGAAGAGAGGTGGAGAAAGAAATGGAACTGGACAGAGGTACAGTAGGGAGGCCTAATGGGAGGACACAGAGAGAAACAGCTACAGATACTTCATTGAGTGAGACTTTCTATGCCTAGAAGCAGTTTACAGCTGGTCTATGGAACACACAAAAACCTTTAATACAATATTAATCAAAAAAAAAAAAAAAAAACACACTACCGTTCAAAAGTTTGGGGTCGGTAAGTTTTTTTTATGTTTCTGAAAGTCTCTTAGGCTCACCAGGGCTGTATTTATTTGATAAAAAATAAAGTAAAACAGTAATATTGTGAAATATTATTGCAATTTAAAATAACTGCTTTCTATTTTAATATATTTTAAAGTGTAATTTATTGCTTTGATGCAATGGTGAATTTTCTGCAGCCACTGTTCCAGTCTTCAGTGTCACATGATACTTCAGAAATCATTCTAATACGCTAATTTAGTGTTCAAGAAACATTTATTATCATCAATGTTGAAAACAGTTGTGCTGCTTAATATTTTTCTAAAAAGTGCAGTACATTTTTTTAAAATAGAAAGTTCATAGTGATTTTTTTATTTCAAATAAAATCAGCATAAACAGCAAGAAATCTTTTGTAAATGTTATTACTGTCATAATTATACTGAATAAAAGTATTAATTTCTTTAAAAGAATATCTTACTAATCCCACATTTTTGAACGGCAGTGCACATAGTGAAAAAATAACACTTATGAGAAATACTAAAAAGGGCATGTGTGATTTGGTACCCCTCACTCTTCCTACCTGTCTGTGCTTGGGTTTCCATTGGCCTATGTGGTGTGCAGTGCATGCTGGGACAGGCGTTGGAGGACTGGTGGCTGTGTGATGAAGTGATAGATGGAGGATTGGAAGGATGCAATGAGGCTGGGCCTCTATGATCGCGTAAGTCTGAAACAAAACAGGTGGACAATGAAAAAAGGTGGATGAAAAACTAACCTGAAGTGAAGGGGACATGAAAAAATATAGAAATATGATGTTAATAGAGTCAAAAACCTGTGGCACTTCTCGCTGCCTCTTCTTGATCATATTCACTGGCAGCATCTAGTTCGGAGCACAGCTCTAGATCCTCATTGGTTGAGCCGTGGTCATCTGACACAAAAGAGGTCCTGTCCGATTGGTCTGTGGCCACAGAGAGGGCATGACTGCTAGTAGGCGTATCCGATCGTTGCTGATGGTCAAGTTTGGAGCGTAGCGACTCGATGAGCTTGTCTTTCTGTTGTAGCTCCTTACTTAGCCTGAGAACAGACAAAAATGACATTTCGCATTGTTTGTATTAAAATGGAGCTAATCTTCTGCCATGAGATGAGAGACTACTGTATGTCTGTAAGTCAATCAGAAGATATTTGATGTGTAATGTACACTATAGTTAAGACTTTGGACCAATCAGATTTCACAGTGGGTGGGGCTACCCAGCTGCAAAAAATAAAAACTAAGCCATCAACAAAATCAAGCAACATCCTGTTGCTTAGTGTAGTCATGGCTAGTTACTCTGGTTATGACAAAAACAAACAATGAGCACAATCTGCAAACACAAGATATCTATAATTATACTGTCAGAATACAAAAAAAATTCACACTTTTCAGAATGAATTCAAAACAACACAAAAAAAGCTTCTGTAATTTCCCACTTATGATTACTTTTGTTAATGTGCCACACGTGATGAAGCAATTGTGTCACGTTTCTCCTATTCTGTAAGTCAAAACTGCTAAAATAATAAATGTAAATGTCAGGGTCTGATGAAAGTGAGTTTTGGGTTTATTATGCTTACGTGGATACAAATTAAGCATGTCGTATATGCAAATTGTCACCATATTCTGTTTGGCACGTGCCAGGTGTATCCTGCACGCTGGGCATTAGGCTAATTTTGTACCCACAATTCATTCCAAGCTGGATTAATTAAGACCTGTTTTTGTTCTGTCAGAGCCAAAACACACATACACAGTAACGTCCTACCAGTGTGTGCCACCTCTCTCACATGTGCTCCTTCTCCAAATCTAATATCTTTCAGTTATATGCAAACACAGTCAAATGCACCACCAATCTACATAGGCACCTGTCTTCTAAGACAACATAATTACTGAAATGTAACCCCACAAGAGACTGATTTTAAAACTCTCTCTACAAAGGCATCAAATAGTGCACCTCATGTAAATTGCACAGAAAACTATTTTAAAAAATTAAAATAAAGTTCAGGGTCTGTAATATATATATATATCTTACAGATATATATGTATTTGCTTATATTCGGAATTATCAAACATGACAGTAAAGACATTTATAATGTTACAAATAATTTCAATTTCAAATAAATGCTGTTGATTTAAACTTTCTATTCATCAAGTAATCCTAAAAAATGTATCCAATTTACACAAAAATATTAAGCAGCACATATGTTTGAACATTAAACACTGATAATAATAACAAATGTTTCTTAAGCACCAAATCAGCATATTAGAACGATTTTTGAAGGATCATGTGACCCTGAAGACTGGAATAATGGCTGCTGAAAATTCAGCTGTGCCATCACAGGAATAAATTATATTTTACAATATTACTGTTTTTACTGTATTTTTGATCAAATAAATGTCTTGACAAGCACAGAAGACTTTTCAAAACCTTTAAGAAGTCTTACCAACCCCAAACTTTTAAACAGTAGAGTACAAAAATACAAATATTGCTTTAAATAGTTAAGTTTTATTTTATTTTTTTAAACCTACACCTGTAAAACACCCCCAAACCTCTTACTTCTCCATCTGTCTGTGCAGCATTCTTTTCTCCCTTTCTGTCTGCTTCTTGAGAATGCCCAACTCTCTCTTCTGCACCTGCCATTCCCACAGAGAGAAAGAAAAGAGGGAGTTGCGGTACAGGGGGCTGCTTTTGGACAGCATGGACCTCCACAGCGGAGCCATGGCCCCCCAACCTGCCTGAGCCCTTATGCTCCCTTGAGACCCGGTCACAACCACTTCATCCCGACCTTCCAAACTCTCGGCTGGCTGGGAAACACAGAGGAGGAGGTCAGGGGCTGCAGGACCAGCAGCCGATGTAAACTGGGTCTCCGTTGTAACTGGGTTGTGATCATTCGCCTGATGAAGGCTGGGGGGTTTGCCCAGATTAAGAGTAGTGATGGGGAAGGAGTTGGGAATCTCCAGAAGGCAGTTGGATGACGAGCAATGCAAATCCCGAGATTACAAATCCCAAGTGCTGAGAGACAGATCTGTTCATTCCCAACCACAACAGAGAGTTTTAATACATCGACAAATGCAAAAATACCAACTGTTGTGACATCCAGCGTGGCCTTATCCAAACTTCTCTTCCTTTTCAAGTCCTTGCCGGACAACAGATCAAACACATCCTTGCGAAACTAATAATCACAAGCTCAACTTGAAATTCCACAAGTCCCGATTTCAAAGAAACAAAAGCCGCTGATGTTGAATGTTCAGTAAGTCTTTCTTCTCAGAGACCAGTTCCTCTGTGCTTTCCTGTTTATTCCCAAAGGAGGAAAAGGGTAATCAGAGTGTCTTCCTGAAACGTAACGTCCTTCCCCATGAGCTCTCAAACACAACAAACCCTCATGGTGAAGTGTGCGTGTACGTGTGGTCCTTGCCGTTGGGCTGATGTGTTCCTCTGTGCATAAACAGGGTGCTTCAGTCAAAAGAGACACATCTGTGTTCCAATAAACAAACATAAAGCATATCCAAACTATTATATGCTTATAAAATCAGGAAACCTAGAACAATTTCGCAGAACAGAACAGAACATGTCCTTATTGTTGCTCACGGTAAAAGTTACTTCTTTTTTCTGCATGGTGTTGCATCCGTAACCATTCAAAAGGAAAACCAAACAGAAAATCCACTTCCACAGGCAGGTTACTATCAATATTCTGCCGTCCCTCCTCTTCTGGCATTCAGTCACGCTCTTCTTTCACATGGCCTCACATGTGGTTTTCTCCTTCCACCGTCTTCTCATTTTTATCGCTCTCTCTTTCTTTCTCTGTCTGCTTTAGCTGCCTCTGACCTATTTCACTCATGAGGTTTTAATAACTTAACCTGATTAGTGCTGGAGTCAACACCCAATCCAGAGCCGGGTGGTCACAGCACAGCTACCAACCATGTGACAGCTCTGTCCCAGGGCAAATGTCCACAAGAGGACACAAAAACACACATAAAACACTTAGGACATCAAACCGATGCAAATCCACCTCCGTTTTCACTCAATTACAAGCCCCAGCTAAATGAGCTGACTGGCAACAAAATACGGTTAAGTCCAGCCGTGCATCTGGTTGGCCATCTGCGCACCCTTTCGCTCTCTTTCACCTCATTACAGGCTGCAATATTAGAGACAAACAGAGACATTTCCACAAGGAGATTACACACTGGAAATCATCCTTTTCTGGCTGTGAGCTTCCATTACGACAGGGCTACGAAGGAAATAAGGGACGAGGATGTGACGTGCACTATAAGATCAGCAAAGAAGGCTTTATACTGCAATTAAAATCATTAGGAAGATGACAGATCGACAGTGATGAAAGAAGTGAATTATCCTTTTGGTTAAATGGAAAATATTCCTGATTTGGTGCAGCAGGGATGGGAACCATAAAGAACTTGATGGTTCTGTTTCCGGTTCCTCTGAACTATTCTGGTTCCTCAACAGCTTATTTTAGCACTTGTAAAAAATAAATCTTTGAGGAAAAAATGATTGAATGATAATTCATAATAAAGAACTTTAGTACGCTCTGTGTGCAAAACTTATAAGTGAATTCAGAATAAGAACTGGTTCTTGGTTCCTAAAAATACTCCAAAACAAATATTGTTCCTCTGATGTCCAGTGGTTCCCTCTCTCTTCTCTTCAACACAAGACCATCTCTTCAACAAACCCATCCAGCAAACCGATCCATCAGCTTTGGATGATTCATAGTATCTCCAGACAAAAAATGCTTTGGAACACCATCTCTATGCCTTTCCATTCAATATACACTATAAAGATGATCCTGTTAACAGGAAAACAGCGCAGATCCTCCCAGCTCATGCATGCTCACCCGCTGACTACCGCTCAACACAATGCATCATGGTGTAAAGGAAAGAAAAATAAGGGTCATCTCCTGTTGCCGTTCCAAGAGGGTACGGAATGAGGGCATGAATTCCATTAAAATGTCCCATGAGCTCTAAACATTCCAGAGACGCCCTAGAACCAGCGGTGACATTATGTAGCAAGCTTCTGACAGTTCGCATTAGCATTAGCATATAGCATCGCTCAACCAAGCCTGCAGGCAAAGTCAAATAAGTCCACTTCAGTGCTCATGAAAGGGTAGAAATGAAGTGAGTGAGTTACAGATGGAGGTGTAGGGGAAGAGATTATGAAACAGAAAAGAAAAGACTACTGGAAACAAATGCTTTAAAACAACCACTCAATATTAAAGTGTAAAACTGGCAAAAGAAAAGTGCCATTCTCATCATAACCACATATTTGATTATTATAAATAGAACAATGGAGTCAAACCTGACTGTTACAATAAAAATATACTGAATAACAACATTAGAACAGAAGCAGTTTGAGGATGTACAATATGTAGGACTCAAATGCCAGTCATTGACTTCACAATGTCTCATTGCTGAAATAATCTCTCACATTGATCCATCCGGACTGAACGTTTCCATGATGCGTACTGGGTGGGAAACTCATCACAGCTGGTGTTCAAGTCAATAGGATGGCAGAAAGCCACCAAACACACACACTGCTAAAACTAATCATTATGTAACAAGCTGCTCTGCTTTATGAACATACAAAACATACTTTTAATGAACTGCAAGCAATTAGACTTTATTGAGGAAAAGATGCTGTGCTAAGCCATTCCTCAAAGGCTCTTTATTAGGAGTTTAAACTGAAATTTGTGTCAGTACGGTCCATGGATATTAAACAAATCTCAACAAATCAATATGGCCCATGTGGTATACTCATCACATGTTCAGGATGATTCTGCGTACTGACAGCAAACGGGAACCAGATTTAGTTCTGAAGCGCTATAATGACAAGGTGTGATCAATAAAATGTTTAGCTGACTCACCGTATTGCGAGCAGCTCATGGCCTGATTTGTCATCTGGGACTTCAGAGTGATCCCCTGTAATGTGAGAAATGAATTAATTGCATTGTTTTTGTTACAGAAATGCATAGAGAGATATTGTCATGTGTATATTGGTAAGTATGCATGTTTCACTCACGGCCACTGATTTTGGTGCTGACTCTCTGAGCAAGTAAGATGCTCTGGGAGAGCTGGTCTCTGAAGCTCTGTCCCATGTAATAATCAATATCATTGGAACGCAGCAGCTCTTCAAAGGCCTTGGTGGTGTCTCCCAGGTGCTGAGTCAGAATATGGCACACGCCACGGCCTTCCCGCATCCTCTGACGCAGGTGAGACAACTCACGGGCCTGTGCTTGGATCAGCGTGTCAAACTTACTGCAGGGAAAATGGTGAAAGTAGCATTTATGTACCATGATTACTGGTGAAAATACAGAGTGTGAATTTTGAGTGCTATCAATTGATTCAATTTAGAATTGATTATATGATAAACTGAATAATTAAAGTTAACTATTCACAATTAACCACATTATATTTACAGTAATTGTTCTGATGGTAGAAAAAATCTCCTAAGAAATCATTACTCATTTATTTACATTATATTTAATGTAACTGTAATCTTAGAATGTATTTTTAAAAAGAAACATTTCTGGGAGAAAAAAAAAATTATATATATATATATATATATATATATATATATATATATATATATACACACACACACACACACACACACACACACATATACATACACACACAGGCATATATATCTAAAATTTCTGTAAAAAGGCACTATAACTTATTTAATATATAAAAATAATTTATCAATTGTTAAATTGCATATATATATATATATATATATATATATATATATATATATTAAAAGACTAAAAAAAGTTTTCTGTTTAATTTAATTGCAATTTTGTTTTTGTTTTTCTGAGTAAAAAATAAATCTCACATTTTCCCCTGATTTACAGAAGACACCCACTAAAATGTCATTCAGTGTAAGTCTTGTCAATCATATTTACAACAAAAATCTATTTATAACATATTAAAAGACTAATTACTTTCACCCCAAATACTAATTAGTTGTAATTTTACTATTTTAAAATATTTACTATTTTAAAATTGTTTTAAAATTAGCCACTGTTAGGTTTTGCCCATTTGTCAGTAAGAAATACTCATTTAAAACACAATAAAATTTAATATGCTGCCTTATTCTTTTTTATATTTTTATATGTACAAGTCAGAATAAGCATGTTGTTTGAATTTTTACATAAATATTGTGTTACACTGAATGACAAAGTAACATTATTTCAACCAAATTTTGACATTTTATTCTCCAAAAACTTATTTGAAACCTTAAAATTAGACACTTTACTTATATTTAATGTGTTTTCTATGGACATAAAATCACCTTTGCAAATTTCTTTTGATACGGACATCTTAACGTCTTTTTGACCCATATACAGATAGATAGATAGATAGATTTTTATGGTACTCACCCCGGCCAGTTCACAGCTTTGCCATCTTCTGAATGACATTTGCCCTTCCTGAGTTGCTCCTCCAGTGATGTCACACGGGAGACGAGCTCCTGCAGCTCTCGGTCTTGCTTGGGCTGGCGGGGAAGGGACCCGAAGCCATCAGACGACTGCCAGCCCTCGTCCTCTTCAGCTGTACTCTGTGCCTCAGAGTTATCCAAGCCCCAGTTGACCTTACGAGGAGTGCTGACTGGAGTGTGATCACGCATTTGGGCCTGCAAGCTACGGTTCAGAGCCTGAGATTGGGAGAGCTGACCACGCAGGTCCTCTACCAGCTGCTGCAGGTACGTCACGTCATGTTCAGTCTTCCCAGAGTTCAGTGAGCTAGAACCACCCCACCACTGAGAGCTCCCATCACGATAAGTGAGAGATGTGCACAGCTCCAGATCATCAAACTCTGCAGCAGAGGAAGACACACATTTGCTACTGTAAATAAACTGTGATGTTTTGATACAGAAAGTGTTCAGAAAGTAAAATTAAGCACTATGACCTTAAGATATTAACGCCCCCTAGTGGTAACACCAAATTAAATTACCTGGGCTGCTGGTGTCTTCTCTCTCTGCCTCGTTCTCACTGCGGCCACATGTCTCATAGCCGAGATCCTGGATGTCCACCTGGACCTGCTTATTGTCCTGCTGTACTGATGTTTCCGCTAAATGAAAAGACCAGACAGATTGGTGTTTTAGGAACTGAAACTTTTTATTTACGTTTGTGAGTCAGTGTTAATATTTATACTAAGGGCCAGATTTACCAGATTTCTTTGGCATTAAAATAGCACTGTCAGGATTTACTAAAGACGCACAGTGAATAATTAGCTTTGAAAAGGTGTGGACACAGTTATTTTTGCGTCTGACCTTATTGAATATGCATTTGCAGGAGTTTCCCTTTCAGACACAAAATTTATGGGATGAGAGTATTAAAATGAATCATGCAACGTGATTTACTAATGTTTGCGCTTGTCAAATTACTGGTATTTGCGCCATTAATTAACGCCCCAAAAAAAGCATGTCTTAAAGCATGTGGTAATTTGCGCTGCTCTTGGTAGATTACGCTGGTCATTATGGAAATTATCTGGCTATGTCTGTGTTCTTTATTGTGTGCAATGTTAGTAAATCACATGCAGAATTTTCCCCTCCCATCTGCGTTTTTATGGAACTGCGCTCTAACGATAATTTGCCCTGTTTAGTAAATACGGCCCATAGTGTCAGATTTATTACTTTTATAATATTTAATTTTACTAGAGCATTTTAAATGACATCTGATTTAAGTCTACAAAAACAGCATTTTAGTTCGCAAGAAAGTGTAAAATTAAATCAACTATTACTCACTAAGCAGTTCTCTGTAGTCTTTAAGTTGTTCGGCTTGAGCTTGAACTGTGGCCTCTGACACCATGAGTCTCTCCTGAAGCTCTTTGCTCTCTTGCTGGACCTGCTCAAGGTCAGACTTAAGTCGCACCGTCTGGTCACACATTGGCTCCCTTTCATTATGCTGAAAAACAAATATGTATTAAAGTTTGCAGCAAAAACCCATGGATGCTATTTACCATCAGATGTAAAGCGAACTCACCTCTATGCCAACTGCATCCACCAGCTGTCCATCGCACCTATCTGATGTGCTCTTCTGTCCATCATTCTGAGGCTTTCTTCCTGTCACCATGATCTTGAGCTCTTCATTTTCAGAGCGTAGAGTAAAGAAAGCTTTCCTGTTTTAGGAGTACACACACAGAAAAATAAGAATTTCACACTTTTTAACATTTATTATTTGTAAAATAGCCTATTATGACTTTGATTGTTGTATGGATGGCTGTACCTCATTTGAGAGAGAGAGGAGAAGCCAGCTTTTTCCAACTGGGACTTGAGCTCCATCAGTTCTCTCTCTACTGCCCTCTTCTGCTCCACCAGTAGCTTGACCTCCACCAGTCCCGGACCCTCAGCTACTGCATCCTGGCAGCCCCTAAGACCTCTATGCTGATCACAGCTCTATGAAAGGGAAATGCTATGATTAGGAAAACCAGGACCTGTGCTATACTGCAGTATATACTATGATTGTATTATCAACTGTATATATGTAAATACACCGCTAAAGTTGAATCTAATCTAATCTAATCTAGTACACTCAAAATCATACTTTTTATATGGATCCATCTACATTTGATGTCTTACAGAAAACAAATGTTTTACCTTGAATTGTGATATTTTACACTTCAGATGGATGTTTACTGTTAAAATTGTTAACTAAAACTACTAAAAACACTTAAAACTACAGTGAAATAAAGCTTAAATAAAATTAAGTTAAATTAAATATTAGTTAACTTAAAACTTAAAATAATAAGAAATGTTACTGAAATCAGATGTAACTTAAATAGGTTTAGGCTGAAGTAATAAAATACTAACTGAAATAAACTTAAAATCAAATCTGAAATAAACTATTTAGTTAAAAATAGAAATATTTTTTAAAAATAATAAAAATGACAAAGCACGACAAAATTACTAAAAATGAAAGTAAAATAGATTAAAAAATGACAAAAATAACTAAATCAATAAATAACAAATACAATTTTGAAAATTAAAATGAAAACTGAAATATAAAAATGTACTTGTACATGTTTACATTTTTTTCTCTCTCACTTTATAACATAAAACACTTTGAATTACCACTGTGTAAATGAACTTGCCTTGCCAATACCATTGCATAGTACAAGTCAGCATAGTTGTAGAATTGAATAGGTTTTTAGATTTGAGTTAGTTTTTTTTATGCTGCAACATAGTATAGTGTAGTATAGTAAGCAAGGATTTAAATCTTTGAAGCTCAATATAAATGCAAAATATGTTTCAGATGTGCTGTATATATATTATACCTTCAGACATAAACCTACATATATAAAATATATTTATGACTATGACCAAAATGCATGTAATACTATTATGCTTTCAGCATGCTGTCATACCTGCACGCCGACCAAAGACTGAGCTGTCAGTTTGGAGTGCTCCTCGTCTTCGGCACTGTCTGCAAATTCACTATTGCAGTCTTCATCATCCTCCTCTCCATCATCTGATGTAAAACCTAGAGGAAAAAGTGTTGCATTGTTAGTACAGAAATGCACCCAAACACATTCACACACTCACACAGACACAATGCACAAACTGTTGCATGCGTCACTATGGAGACTAGTGAACATAATGAAGCTCATCTTACTGACAGTGGACTTATCTGAGTAACCTTTCACCTGCAGCATATTCACAAACTATTCCACCATGAAACCAAGCTAATCCAGGACCATACTGACTCTCAGTGACAAACGGATGCTTCAGGCCAGTATACGAACAAAAAACAAGCAGAAAGACAGGAAGAGCAAGAGCAAATAGATAAAAATACTCATTTCCTGAGTGGCAGCACTGCCCACTTCTGGATTCATTCCATTATTGTACAAGTTAATATGATTCGTAAAAGTTAACAGAATTTTGAAAAGGCCTGTTTTGAGTACTATATTGTAAATTGAATGGTATATTAACATTTCTGGTTCAGGTTAAATAACTTTAAAAAAGTATTAAAAAAATAAACTTTACATGTTATAAGTATACGACTAATGTCAAGCTAATTTTATTTTTATGTAACTAGTGATACTTGATACTAGAAAGAGGTTTAGCTGTTTATAGCCAACAAGATTCTACTGTTAATGAATATTAAAATACAAGCTTTATAAAAGGGAAGCTGCTAACACGCTATCATTTGATGAACTAATGCTTGGTGTGCACTGCATTTATTTACTAATGAACAGTGTGGCATAATTTCATGACATAGATTTGATATATATCAGCTACTGGCTTCTGTTAAGATTTGAGAACCTTGGGTGATTGACAGTATTATTCTAGATCCTGCGTCACAGGACAACACTAAGCAATGAGCTCCATTGTGTATGTTGTGTAGTATCCAAAACAGCACCTCTAGGACTATATGGATCATGTATAAACACAGATATTAAGAAAATGTGTTTGGTTAGGTTTACTGTGCGGCACTTAAACTTGGGCATTGATTGTGCTTGTGACTTTGGGAAATGGGAAAGAACGGAAAGAGAAGAGAAAGATATAGAAGAGAAAAGATCAGCCCAAAGGCCCAATATTTCCCAGAAAACATGTTTTCACCATATCACCCCAGTGTTTTTTTTCTTTTGAGTATATTTCATCAAATAATTTACTGAGAGTCAAAATGAGCATGATACATACAAAAAAATCAAAACTCATCTAAAATGCACAACACATATTATTTAAATGTCCATAAGTTAGGCAGTTAGGCAATAACGTGATGTATCCAGCTCAATACTAAGTGCAAATAATCTGTATATGACATGCTACAAACATCAGTTATTTTGCATGCAGAGACACACTTATGTTAACATATATTAAACCTGTGCTCTAAACCTATGAATAAATCATTCTAAAACAACACAGAAGCACTTAAATACAATGAAACTGTCATTTTAAAGTACTACAGTGCATTTTTTACAGGTTTCTACAGTAAACACAGAGACAGTGAAATAAAATAAGACCCACTTTTGGTAGCCCTCAAATTTATATATTAACTTTTGTTTTTTCTTTGCTTTAAATTAATAAATAAACAGTTAAGCACATGGAGTACTAGGGAAAAAATTAAGCACCAATACAAAAGATTGCACTGTTGAAAACAAAATAAAACATTTAAAAAAAAAAAAACTTCATGCACACAGGTAAGATGAAAAATAAGTAAACATTATGTTGTTAGAATCCATTACAATAGTATCTATAAGACTTCAAATAACTAAAAATGCACAATTCAGTTTTAGTTGTTACTAATTCAAACATTTGTTAATTTCAGAAAAAGCTTATCTAGTAGTTATAATCGCGATGCAATGCACAAGGCACCATTTGTCCTCTGCAGCCCAGCAGGCCACATTACAGACCAAACTGCAGCCCGTCCCCACCTCCAAAATCAGCTTGAGATTTAGCCGCCTGTCCTGTTTCCATAGACACCAGTGGATCCAAAATAGCCTGCTTGAAAAATAACAATCATACAGTATATGTATAAACAGCTGAAACTGTGCAATACCAAACAAGCCATGTAGTTTAATGCTGACTCATTTTTTTTTTTCGTTTAAACTCAGCCTTTTTTGTTGATATGCTTACCTTGTGATTAATGCAGGTGGCGTCCTGATGATCCACCTTCTCTCTCAGCATCTGTAGCTCTTGGGTCAGTTGCTCTACCAGCGGTAAATCTGACGGATCCACCAACTGCATCTGCAAGTCCTGAATAAAGCAACTCAATAAATACCCACATCTACAAAACCATAACATTTTAAACTCAAAGGCTAAACACAAACCTTGATGATTTCCTCTTTGATGCTCACAGTCCTGCTCAAAGCCTCTATATCTGAGGCCTGGGTCTTGAGTTGGTCTTGGTGGGACGCTAAGGTGGCATGCAGGGCGGCAAGCTGGTTCTGGGCCTCTCTTTCTCTGCGGAGAGTCAGTCGGAGCTCGTCCTGAAGAGTTTGTGTGTCTGCTTCAGTCAACTTTGGGTTAGCTGACCCAAGTTGCCTACGTAGCTCCTGCACTCGAGCTGTCTGTTCGGCCATCACCTGACCCACACGCCCTGCAGAATCCTGGGAGATTGAGTGTGATGTTAAAAAGTGATTTAAAGCTCAGGAGGTACATTAGATTGTGTTGTGTAGTATAGAGTGTTACCTTAATGTACTGTTCTCTTGCGTTGATGGTGTTGAGCAGGTCTTGGACTTGTGAATGATGCTCTTGAGTCTGTCGGCTGCGGTCCGACAGCAGCTCCTGGAACAAACGCTCCTTGAGCTGAAGCCGAGACTTGAGCTCCTCAGCCACCTCACTGGGCCCGACTGACAACTTACTGAGAAGAACCGCAGTCATCTCCTGCAGAGAGATGCATGTTGAATGGAATGAAGATAAGAGTTTAAAAGAACACATATGTGCATTATATCTGAAGCATGCGTTCACCTCCGCCTCTCTGGTGCGTGTGTGCAGTGACGTCTGCAGTTGGCTGATTAAAGTGTCTCTTTCTCTCAGGCTGCGCATGTGAGACTCTTCTCTCTCACGTTGAACGCCCTGAGCATTGCGCCAGGCCTCACCCACCTGCTCCAGCTCTAAACCTTTACCACGCAGCAACAACTCCAGACTCTGTACAGATAAGCACTTGAAAATTGTTTTAAGCGGATCGTATTGCTGGTATTCATAATTTTACCAGTATGCGAGTGAGACATCAGTACCGTGATGGTTTCCTCGTTGTTGGACAGCACACATTGAAGTTTCTCCAGGTCTCTTTCTTTCTCTCTCAGCAGTATTTGAAGTTTCTGCACGTCGTCTTCCTTCTGTTCCATGCATGTGAATTTATCATCTATCGCTCTCTGAAACAGGCAAGGCAAACTTTATTGATATAGCACATTTCATATACAATAGTAATTCTAAGAAAATTAAAATTATGACATACACTACCATTTAAAAGATTGGGTTTTTTTTGAAAGAAATAAATACTTCATACTAATTAATTCAGAAAGGAGGCATTAAATGAATCAAACGTGACTGTAAAGACATTTGTAATTATCTTTATTTCAAATAAATGCAGTTTTTTTTTAACTACATAAAAAAAAATACTTAAAAAAATATATCATGGCTTCCACAAAAATTTTAAGCAATTATAAGAAATGTTTTTTAAGCATCAAACCAGCATATTAAAATGATTTCTGAAGGATCATGTGACCCTGCTTACATGCTGAATGGCTGCTGAAAATCCATAAAATCACCTTTTAGAAATACATTAAAATAGAAAATAGTTTTTTTTTTTATATTTCTCAATATTACTGCATTTATTGCATTGATAAACATATAAATGCAGCTTTGGTGAGCATAAGAGAAAACATTATAAATCTTACCAACCCCAAACTTTGTAGTGTATATAAAACTATTTCCATGTCATTTAAAATAATTAAACAAACAATAATTTAAAAAAAAAAGTTAAATAGGTAAAATTGCTTGTATATGTGTGTTTATGTACCTCCAGTGCTCTATCTCTTTCCTGAATGCGTTGTTTGAGTTTGTGGATGAGGTTGTCTCTATTCCCAGCAGGTGCTTTCTGACCATCCACCAGCTCACTGTAGTCCTGATCAAACAGAAGTGTATATAGCATCAGAGATTAATATCCTTACGGAAAGTCTATCAGGGATAATACTAGTACTAATAATCAAAATGTTTGTCTTACTTCTATAAGACGTTCTTTGTGCTCTAGTGAGGTTTTCAGTTCTCGGATGGTCCTCTCTCTTTCCTCGACATCTTTCTCTCGCTGTCTCCATTCGTCTCTCCATTTCTCCTCCATTTGCTGTACCTCAAGGCGAGCCTTCTCTAGAGCAGCCTGTAGATCCTGGCTGTGTCTTTCTCCCTCTTGGTGCTGTTGCAGGACTCTCTGCAGGTCAGCCTGCAGGCGCTGGTTTGCACAAGCCAGGTCTTCTTCTCGCCTTTGGCCCTGCTGCTGTGCCCTCTGAAGGCCCTGCAGCTCCAGCTGGGCTGAGAACAAAGAGCCCTGGAGGTCCAACAGATCAGCCTGCAGATGACTCGGAGCCACTCCAGACACCTGGGCCAACAAGTAGGCAAGCCATTGGGAGAAATAACCAGGTATTGTCATTCAAATCTTTTAACATTAACAGAACTTGACAATACATAGAAAACTTGGAGGAGTGTGAGCTTTAAACTTCAGGCGGAATCCCACCTGCTGCTGCTGAAGCTGGTAATGGTTGTTCTGTTGCTTCAGAGAGCACAGAAGTTCCTTCTGTTCTTCAGTAAGCCGGTGGAGCTCAGTAATCTAGCAGGAAAATACATTATTTTCATTAATATAATTTGAATCTCAGCTTCAAAAAATAAGTCATCAGTTAAGGATGGCAAATGGATTTAATGACACACTAATGAAATAATCTATCATGGGGTGTTTGAGATGTTTATATAAAAATTAAGCAAAAAGTACTTATGTTATGTAAAAGTTTTGTCATTTCTGATCAAGTCTTCTGCTTTTTAATTTTAAATTTGATCAAAAACTTGTCTATATCTATATATTTCAAATAAAAACCACCATTTGAGTTCATTTTCTCAAAAAAAAAACAAAAAAACATTTTGTTGTTTTATGATAGTGACAATTCAAACTCCTTGGCAATGTTTGGAGCAGAAACATAAGAATTCTTACTTCACTGCATAATACTCACTCAATATGTGTTTCTGGGTCAACGAGACTCAAAAACATTACATATTAATGTGGCTATACTACTTCAAATCTAACTTTTCCCATACTTTAACTAACAGCCCAAATGCCAAACAGTGCATTTCAAGCATGTGGAGAAAGCCTGATATTCCAGTCACCGCTTTGAGCTTTTGGGGCAGACATACCTCACAGTCTTTAGTGTTGAGTGAGTCACTCAAGGTCTGTATTGTTCTTTCCTGACCACATGCTGCTTCTCTGAGAGACCGTAGTTCACTTTCCATGTCCCCGAGCCTCTGTTGTAACTTCTATTCCAACACACAAACAAAAGAGCTCAGCACAATAACGATTTAATGATTCCCATTCCTGCTGAGACACAACAACACCATAGCAACAACAGTACACCAAATGACTGTCAGTTCCTTGATGAAACATCACATTTGATGTCAATACCTTATTACTGGCCTCGCTTTCTCGGATCTTGGTCTGTAGTGACTGGACCTGCTGTTGTGCCTTCTGCAGCTCGCTCACACACTGACCCGCTGCGTTCTCGTATTCCGCCAGCTGACACTGCTGCTCCTCAATCAACCTCTGAAACAGACAGTTCACAGAAACAAATGTTTAAAACTCTAGGATTACAGTTTCTTGTTTCAGACAGAAAAAATTATTAAAATTTGTTATTTCAGAATGCTATTTCATGTTTTAAGAGTCAATAAATACTTATTTCTAAGTTCTAAGATATCTAAGTTGATTACTAAAAAAATGTATTAATGTGAGTGAGAGGATGCATGCAGTGCTGAACAAACAGTTATGACCACTGCCTCCCTCTACAACTTCCTCAGGAAGTCCTATTTTTCCATGGCGGCATGCCATTCACTTCCTTGTTTTTCATTTTCACTTAACATAATTTCTCTCTATTTACTGACATAAGGTCTTATAATAATAAATATAAACGAATCTCTATAACAAACATAGACTTTACTGTGCACAAAAATAAAATTTAGTCTAGCACAATAGTAGTGCAATTAATTAAAGGATAATGTTTCTGAGCCCTGTCTACGGTAACATACAGTGATTACAAGTGGCTGTGCAATACTGCTGACTGTGAACACTTAAGATCAGGTTACTTATAATGCTTGTTGCTTTATCTGTCATTACATGGACTCACACAATCGGTGTTTATTTAATAATTGATTAAATTAAAAACATTTAACATATTGCCAAAAAGATCATATATCATACTTCATACTGTTTTTAAAATATATATACACTACCATTCAAAAGTCTGGGGTTGGTAAGATTTTTTGAAATGTTTTTGAAAGAAATCTCTTAAGCTTACCAGGCTGGCAGCTATTTGATCAAAAATACAGCAAGAACATTCATATTGTGAAATATTTGTACAATTTAATATAACTTTTTCTGTTTTAAAATATTTTCAAATATAATTTATTCCTGTGATAATGTGTTGAATATTCAGTAGCCAATCAATGGTGGATTTTCAACTCTAGATCCTTTAGAAATTATTCTAATATGCTGATTTGGTTCTCAAGAAACATTTCTTATTATCTTAAAAACAATTGCTGCTTAATATGTTTTTGACAAACAGAAAGTTCAAGAGAACAGCATTTATTTGAAACTAAAATTATTTGTAACATTTCAAATGTTTTGCTATCACTTTTAATCAACTAATGCACCATTGCTGAATAAAAGTATAAATTTCTTTAAAAAAAAAAAAAAACTACTAACCCCAAACTTTAGATTGGTAGTGCAAATATAGAGCCGATATGTTTTCATCAGAAGAGGGAGAATACAATGATCCCTTCAGAATTAGCCTGTGGCAGGAGGCACTGTTGCTCACAACAACATTCGCTAGGAAAGAATTGCTAAGATGATGGGTAACCTAGTAATCAAAAGCAATCAGAGAGCTGGAGAGCTCTGGGAGGAAAAAAGGCCTGAGGGAGTTCTTCATCTACTCATCTAGTTTATGCTCTATAAATTCATCTTTCCTGTTTTTTAATATACTATGTACAGACAGTCCACAAAAGATCCTTTTCAATCAACCCTCATTAAGTTCTCCTTTTCTACATTCTGATGGTTTTCTGA
Organism: Tor tambroides; assembly: GCA_021397915.2. Lineage (NCBI taxonomy): Eukaryota > Metazoa > Chordata > Actinopteri > Cypriniformes > Cyprinidae > Tor > Tor tambroides. Next base: position 36,005 of record JAFVLL020034064.1, read on the forward strand.
GAATCCTTAGGTTTTCCTGTGTACCTTCTGAAGGCCCAATGGCTTGCACTGCACATACTCATCCAACCACAGGTCTTCCATTTCTGCCAACTCCAGCTGAAGCTCCTGCTGGATGCTGGAAGGAGCATCTGGAAGATGGGGAGAAATGGGACACTCTATCCCAATGGGAGGCACCTGCAGCAGAGAGTAAGGACTCTCCATGGGTGTAGCGTTAGGTTTGAGGAGCACAGGAATTCGACTACCTCTGTGACTCTGGAGAGGGTGATATTCAAAGCTTTTAAGCAAGCTGAGAGCCATATCAAGTCCACACACAGAACCAGGCCTCTTAATAGTAGATCGTTCCTCTTCAGACTCTCCCTGCATGGTGTTAGGATGGACCTTTGGATAAGACTCTTGGGTGACATCTACAGTGGTGTCCAAAGACTCCACAGAGGAAGCAGGACTCACGCCGACAGGCTCTGGATCACTGGGGCGGCGAGTTTGATTGTTCTCAACAGGTTCAGGTTCTGGTGGAGGAGCGAATGGGATGGTTTCCTCAGCACTGTCCTGAACACTACCAGAGTACAGAGTGGAGGGCCCGCAGGAAGTGCTCTGACCCACTTTTCTAGGAACCTTGCAGACAGCTTCATAATCTGAATCTGCCACTCGCAGTGCAGCGCACCCTTTGCACTTCCTGGGACGGGGACCTGAAGCGGTGTCCGCTGCCGCATGGCACTGATGGTGAACAGGGCATTGGTGGTCTTGAACCTGCTCTAGAGTGCTTTGTTCAGCCCAGGACTCATAGACAGAGTATGTCAGATCTTCCTGCAGTAGAGCGTTGTATTCAGCTTCAGCCAACCTAGAGAAGTCAACTATGGAAGAGTCCGCAGCACCGCTATCCACTCCAAAATCATCAGCGTTGTTTTTGCGGTACAGTCCACCAATGCACTGTCTGAGCCTGTCTTTCTCCAACAAGAGCTTCTGCATCCGTTCAACAGACAACGCCTCCACCCTGGCGATCACAGTGTCGAAGCGGTACATTCGGTCCAGCATGAAGGCACACTTGCTGCAGGCAAACTCTCCCCTGCCATCTCTGGTCATTTCCCTGCCCAATGCATAGGACAGCAGCACCTGCAGACTCAGCTTGGCCGTTGGGTGAAAGATCCATCGCCGCTGGTTACCATACAGCTCCCTTGCACAGATGCGACACACGTCCTTCATCTTTGAGTCCAACATTATAAATCTTCAATTAAATCATCTACAGTAGTTTGTGGCAAGAGCGAAAGTAAAAACTTCATGGCATATAAAGTTCCTAAATTTCTATTGTTCTCCAGTGCCCAGCAATGGTAAGTAAGACATTTAATAAATAAGGCAAAGTATCTATATGTAAAAATATAATTGGAAATTATTACAATTTCATGTAACTTTTTTTTTTATCATGGATGAGATGACGCCTTCAATTCATTCCAGTCAATCCACTAAGTCTTAAAGTTGTGCTATTTCATATCCTTATTTAAATAGATATATCGCTGGAAATAAATCTCGATGTTGAGATGCTCGTCCTCGTCAGCGGAAATAAAGATGCGTGTTTTGTCCTTCACTCTCGCGCTCCAGATTATGTTTCATTCGCTCTTCTGTGAAGACGCCGACATGACAGGACATCATTTAAATCCCACCGCCCGACTCCGGTTTAAAAACGTGTCATTTTTATATAACCACCATTACCCGAAATGTAGACGGTAACAATAGCATATTCTGTCCCCGAACGGCCACACTAGAGTTTGGGAGTATTTTGAGAATATAACCGTGTCTCAACGTACAGACAGCAGAGGAGCAAACGATGTGGTAAGAGTGAGGCAGGAAAAATGGCGCGTACCATTTTCTGGACAAAGAGGGGTGTCCAAAACATACGTTTCTACAATACATCTTACTTATTTAAAACGTAGTAACGGTTACTAACGTCTTAACACGCACTTATATTACAACCACCTTATAAATTGACGTTTTATCGTTCATTGTTTGTCAACAGTGTTTTTGTAAATTCTTCGATCACCCCTCGGTGTACGCAGTGGTACCGGTCGCACATAGGGAACAAGCCAAGCAAAACATGACACTACTTTACATACTTATTTCCATTTTCGACAGAGAAATGCAACTGAGAAAGTGATTTTGTTTTTCCGACGTACTGATTTCTATCTATCTATCTATCTATCTATCTATCATGACAATTTATTTAGGGATGTAATCATATCCAAGATTGGGGGAGCCCAAATGTAAAAAGCATTCCAGGTCTGTACATCACTGATCTAAATATTCATGGTTAATAGTTGTTAATATTAATAGTTGTTTCTATTAACATTACAATAAATGTGCAATTGTAATGGATCCTGCTTGTAAATTTACTAAAAATGTCAATTGTTAATTTTACAAAGATTTAAACAACCAGATTTGATATCATCACCCACACAGTAAACTTGTGGGGACAGATATATCAGTCTCTCATCAATTAATATTAATTCTATTGATTATAGATAGATATAACTGAATGATGTTTTATGGTGATATTTGCGCTTTTTGGCGGTTGTGTGGTGTCTCTGTGTGGATTTTTCATTCAAATGTCCCTAGAATTTAGAGAACGGAGACAGAACACCGTAACAACACTAACACACAAACGCCCTTAATCAAAAACCTATTTATCCTAATCAGGCAAATGTAGCATTATCTCATTGTTTATGTCAAACAGTGATAATGATGGCAAGAGTTGCTGAGAGACAGTCAAATTAACTGAGTTTTCATTACTATTCTGTGTACAGTGTGATGTAATTGAATGTTTATTTTTAAGCCTAAACCCAAGTCAAACAAGAAAGTGAATACTGCATATGATATCCCTTTACTCCCTTAGTTGTATGATTTTTTTCCATGGCATGACAAAAATAATTTACCAAGAGCAAAGAGCAGCAATACATAATAAATACATGAAAATATTAAAAGTAGTAAAAAGGCATAGATTAAGTTTTGGATAACAAATGATAAGTTCTTTAAAAAACAAGGAACATACTGTTAAATCTTTAAAATAGTTGTAAATGTGTGTGCTTGTGTGCAGTCCCAGCTTGCTATGACTGTACACTGTCACTAGATGTCACTCTCAGCACACTGGTGATGATTCTTCAGCTAAATTAAAGCCATGTATTATATTAAGAATGTGCTAAACATCAATAATAATTATGTTTAGATTACAGGCATATACTTTTAAAAAATATTAATTTGAGAGAAAACATAAATAGAAGAAAAAGTCTTACTTGCATCTCCTGCTCTGTATTGCCTTTTCTATGAGCCAGTTCTTCTCTGAGAGTCTAAAAAAGAGAAATTAATGTAGCCTAAAAATGAATATAAACCTTTTATTTTGTTTTTCTGTTTAACCGTGTAATATAAGACATGTCACAGTTTCAACATGCATATATACCTTTTATTTTGTTTTTCTATTTAACTCTGTTATATAAGCCATGTCACAGTTTAAAAATGAATATAAACCTTTTATTTTATTTTTCTATTTAACCGTGTAATATTTTAATAATAATATTTTTAAATGGAACAGCTTTTTTAACCTTACTGAAAATAATGTATAAAAAGAGTTTTGCTTTTTTTAAAAAATATATTTAATACTTTGGCCTTTTAATGGCTTTTTTATATTGTATGATTATAGTAAGAATATGTAGCTGATACTCAAGGAAAAAAACAAAATGCTTCTCTGTTATCCAGAGGCCCAAACTAAGCAAAATATGCAATTTGGTGCAGTTGATATTTATATGGCCAAAAAGTAAGATGAAAATCTGATAGCTTGTAATGTAATTCAATGAAATTGCAATTAATTACAAAAAATATAAATATCCCAAAAATGCAGCATGTTGGGAGATGCTACAGTCCTGAGTTGCCTCTGACCAGTAAATGTCCATCTTGAAATATTACTTACAATATAAAAGTTATTCTTACATTACTTTATGAAAAATAAGTAAAGATTTCACAGCACAACAACACGTGTACCATGACCTGAAGGTGAACATTTTCAGAATTATACTAGAAGGCCTTTTAATCAGATTACAGAAGAAATGTAGTAGATTGTGTCTGTAAAGTTTTGATCATATTGATAATTTACAGACTATAGACATTGCGTATCAAATTTGACAGAGCAGGCTTTACAGGGTTAAACAATTTCCTTTGAATGTCAATTCAAATGTTTTGGCCAATTTTAGTTCATTGTTTATTCAGTGTTAAACAAGTTTATCTACACACAGGCTTTAACAATTTTATATGTCTCAGTTTGCATATGCATCTAAGGCAAAGTTAATATAAATTTCCCTGTGTATGTGATTTATACCCACACTGTAAATATACTAATCTGGGAGAAGTATTGAATCACTCCTGCATGTGCCATGGTGCCATGACCTGTTTGCAATGGCATGACTGTGTGTGTATGTGTTTATAAATACAGTCTGATATCTGAACCCATTTTCCCTTTAGGGGTTGAATAGGGGCCAGAGGCCAAAGTGACCTAGTTAGCTGCTGGCTTTTAACCACATTGAGGAGTACAGTAGAGCCAGATATCGCGTGCACAATCACACTGATGTGCGTGTGAGTTTGAGTGTGTATGCTATATGCCCAAAAGCATTATACTGTGATACATTGGCTGCTGCAAGGGTGACACATTTAAAAAAAAGTTACTCAGTATCAGGGCCTCATGAAATCTATGTGTGCATTTTGATGGATGAGATCCTATACATGCTACCTGTGTGTGTTTCTCTTTCTGTTGGAGGGAAATGTTGAGGCTCTGCACTTGCTCTTCCAGCTGAGTTAGTTTTACAGTAAGGGCGTCCCTTTGTGCACTCAGATCGGCTGCCTCTTGCTCTTTCCTGCATACGGTTTCATTCAGTTCTTCTATCAACCTAACAGGAACAAAGAGGCATCAGAGATTGTTTTTTTTATTTTTGTTCAGAAGTCTCAGAATGACATTTAGTACAATTTCTGAATCAACTTATTCAGTCCTTTTGAATGTCGGTGCTGTAATGTTTACCTGTCCTTCTTAGCCATCTCTTCATGTTGTGCAGTGGCAGACAAGCTTTCATTTCCCCCCTGCATTTCCATCATCATCCTCCTTTCTAGGGCCAAACAGCGCTGGGACTCTGAATCTGCCAGGGAAGCCATTTTTTCTGCTTCACTTCTTGCCAGTTGAGCCTCCTGAAAATAAAAATTACATAAAATGCAATGCAATGAAATAAAATGCAAAAATAAAGTAAGATTTTGGTTCTGGATGGAGTCTCTTACAACAGAATTTGCTTCAAAAACACAAGAATAAGTAACCAAGAACAGCAAAAGTGTTTCAGATAGTAAATGCAGGGAATATGGATTTCATTGTAATGAGGTCAGTTTATTGTGCATAGAAACACAACGTGCACCTCCTGCAGAAGCTGGATCTTGGTCTCCAGAATCTCTTGCATGTGTCCGATCTCCTGCTGCCGTTCCTCACAGCGACGCTGCACCTCCACCTCATTCTGATTGGTCAGGCTTTCTGCTGTGGTTCTGTGAAATGACACAATACAAACAAAATAGCTTTAGTGAACAATTCGGAAAGAATGTGTCAAAACAAATCCATCGATACAAATGGAAAAAGGACGCTTTTGGTCAGAAAGCTGCCTGTGCCATTGTGGATTTGTCTCAAAGTTAACTAAAAAGCTAAATCAGTGTATTACATCTCCCATGATCAAATGAAATGCACACTATCACATTTTTAAACAAAACTGTGGAAGGCAAACAGCACTGAATCTATAATAAGTCTTAGTAACATAGAAAGGAAGTGTTTGCACTGAATAAATGACAGTTATTTGATTAAAATTAAATGGAACAGTGCATTTTGTACCTGGTTAAACTGGACTGTGATTGGTTAGCAGTGTTGGGCACATTACTTTAAAAAAGTAATTAGTTATAGTTACTAGTTACTTCTCAAATTGTAACTGAGTTAGTAACTGAGTTACATCATTATAAAAGTAACTAATTACCAGGGAAAGTAACTATTCTGTTACTTTTTTTAAAAAATGTTCAAATATGTCAAATAACTTGGATCCCCCCAATATAAATGTTAATGTTGAAATGGACACTAAATAGAAAAAAATATTATTATAAAACATTGTACACTAATCTACACTATTTTAATGTTTCTGTGGAACAATGTGAGAGACACCTATCAAATTCAATATATTATTGTAAATATTATCAACCCTCTATGTACACCTTGGCAATAGAATCGCCATTGGCTAGTAAATTTTTTATAGCATTATAATATGATACTGTGATAACCTAGCATTATAAGATGATAGAATTTTAGTAATTAGAATAACCATGAATGCATATTTGTAAGGGATGCACGATATTATCGGACTTATATCGGAATCGGCCGATAATGGCTTTAAATGTAAATATCGCCATTGGCCCAATATGAAAAATTATGCTGATGTGTCTTGCCGATAAGAGGAATACCTTAACTCACATGCGCTCATGGTCTGCTAGCGATTAGATCACGTCAGCAGTGTGACTCATTCTTGAAGCAAAGTTTTGTCTGAATGATGATTAGATTCACTGTTTTCGATGGCAGCATTTAAACTGAGAATGAAGCATTTGGTGTATTATTAAAAAAACAATAGCACGTGCAGGGGCAGCAGTGACAGCCTCCCCTGGGTCCTAATGCCCGTTCCAAAAGGAGTTTTAATTCCATAGGGGGCGCTGTTGGCCTACTTCTAATTAAATTAAAAGTAAAATAGCCTACACAAATAACATTTAGACTGTGTTTCTGATTAAATAAAGCAGTAACTGATGTCATAAAATAATGAATATGTTTTAATTTAAAGGTCAGAAGCTATAGCTTACATGAAAAAAAATAACAAACATGACACTTGTAAATTAAATCATTTTATATATACTGATTTATTCATTTATGTGTCATATGTTTGTTTTTTTTAAACAAATCATAAGCTTTAAAAGATTTTCAGAATTTTTCTTTCCTTTAGACCATCTACAAATGTTAAATCTTAAAATAAAATGTTAGGGTTAACACTGCATCTTTCTGAGAAAAAAAATGCAGCGATTGATATATAGTTTATTTATAGTTATTTTCAAAGCTTCAGTCTACTGTCAAAAAAACCTTCATTATTGTTTATTTAATTCTAATAAATAAGTTCTTGTTAAAAACTAACCAAAATTACAAATATTTTACTTATAATTTCTGCACAAGAGAGACTTGGTGTTGTTTCCAAACAAAAGGAAATATATCGGTATCGACCAAAATGAGTTGAAAAATATCGGCATTTCAGATATCGGCAAAATCCAATATCGTGCATCCCTAATATTTGTCATGTTGACTGAACTTAGGACTGGTGGTGGTGCTTAAGATATTGTTTGTCACTTAGTGTTTCTTTAAAAAAAAAAAAGGGGAAAAAAACTAAAAATAATAGTGATAACAAAACTACTACGATTTCTACTACTAATAACAATATAAAATGCACTAAGGATTAATGAGCTGCTGGGTTTATGAATATTAATCACGTTGTCTGCGTTCGCTCGAATTGATTTGCTGAAATCAAAACTGGGATGATAATAGGTGTGCACCAGCCAAAGAAATTGTCGTTTGCCCATTAGTTCCGCCCACTACTAGAGAAACCGGCAGTTCTTAAAAGCTTAAGCATTCCAAAGGAACTCCGTTATTTTGACAGGAAAATACAACAGAGAATATCGTTTACATGTAGCGCATCAATTCTGCATGGTATGTAAGACTCTCTCGCTCTGTATCTTTCTTTGCATGTGAGACAAAGCGACGGCGAGTTGTGCGCCATCACACTAGAGTTTACGGTACCATACATCAATGGAAAGCTTATTTATTCAGCTTTCAGATGATGAATACATCTCAATTTTAAAAAAATTACCCTTATGACTGGTTTTGTGGTCCATGGCCACATATTTATAAATAATTATAATAAATGTAGTGATAAAAAATAATAAAATAATCTATACATGATTTCATTCTAAAATTCAGGATAATTATAATTAATAATTGTAAATAATTAATACAAAGCTTGTATTAAAAAAAAATCATGTTTTGGGTAGATTTATCTGTGTCCTTTGGGGGAAAAAAAGTCAAAAGAGAAATTACTGCTAGTGGTCATGTTTGATTTATTTAATCTTTGTCCCTTAGTACACACCTTTCAGACTCTGTAAAAGAGTTTCCTTTCATTTTTCAATCCTCCAAAGAGTATTAAAGCAAAAGAAGTGAGTCACAAAGGTGAGTCGTAACAATCTTTGCTCACATCTCCTCTGGGATGTGTTTAGCAGGTCTTTGTGTGTGTGAAGGGTGTTGCTCTGACACTTTAAGTATTCTGGAGTGTCTACAAGAGCCTCTTACTCAGTCCAGTGCTCTAGACCCTCTCAAGGACCTCATAACGGCTTTTCCAGACTCCATTGCTGCATTGCAACGGAGCTGTTTTTGAATGTGATGATGGCTGCGGCACTGACCCTGCTGTAATTGTTTGATCCAGAGCAAACGGCACCTCTGGGTTTTTTGACTGCACCACGCCAGGACATCCATTACTGCAATGAGCGATCTGAGTGATCGTCCCGGTCAGCCACTACATCAGTTAGTGTTAGTAATCACAGCCTACAGGCATGTCATTTAGCTTGGAAGGTGATATCATTCAGTTCTGCTTGTTTTTTTTAGTCCTCAGAGAACCGAATGTTAGTTCTGAGGCTCGGAACGATGGCTTAGGTATGAGGAAAACATGAGGAGAAATCACGAGGGGAATTTTTGCTTGACGGTTAAGACTCAGACTCAGGTCACTGGCAGACACATCATCAGAACTGAACAGATTGTGTGATGGAAATGGCCCTTCAACAGAATGATGTCACCTGAAGAATAACACAAAGGAAGGGGATCTCGTTTATAGGTGATCCCCCAAAGGCCAATGGATCCTACTGTAAATGTAAACATTACTGACATACTTCCACCCGACCGTACAAGACAAAGTCAAGCACGAAACTCAACCCCGCTTACGTGAGGACTGAGTTGTTCATTGTGTTTTACCGAGAATGAATTAGCTCTTGTCGCAAGTGTGTTTGTGTAGTGCACACACTACCATTCAAAAGTTTGAGGTAACTGACACTTTTATTCAGCATGAATGCATTAAATTTAAAAGTGACAGTGAAGACTTTTACAATGTTAGAAGAAATGTCTATTTCAAATATTTCCGCAAAAATTCACAAATATTATGCAGCACAACTGTTTTCAACATTGATAATAATTAGAAATGTTTCTTGAACACACAGATTTATTATATATTTATATTAAAATGATTTCTGAAGAATCATGTGACACTGAAGACTGGAGTAACGGTTGCTGAAAATTCAGCTTTGCTATCACAGGAATAAAGCATATTTTAAAATATTAGAATAAAAATCTTACTGACCCCAAACTTTTGAATGGTAGTATATATGTGTGTATTACACACTCAAATACCCTCTCTGTCAGCAAAAAGTGTTACAGGACCATGTGCATGTTTCAAAGGGCATCACAAGTGTCCCACACAGATTTGGCAGTGGGCTCTGGCCTTTGCATTTGGCAGGTCAGCAAGATAAGTTGCACATGCCTATGTGAAGCAGTTATGCTGATAGTAGTTGGCAGCAGATCAGCATTCTGGGTGAGAGACAGGATCACCCAACTAAAGAACAGACAGATTCATAGAACACAGACATGTTTTAGCCAGTTTAACTCCTTTAAAGATTATGTTTGGCTTCACTTTATCTGCAATCTTGATCACATAAAGACATAATGATGTCAGTAGCAGTTAGAACTAAATACTTATCTAATTTTTTTTTTCTTATAGCTATATAGCTTAACAACTAAAAGCCTAATAGTAACAGACACAAAGAATCTGTCAACAGCAACTATATAAAGATATAAAGAATATATTTGTGTTGTTTGATACTTACAGGGCCTTGTCAAGCTGTTCTTGTTTTTCCTGGAGTTCTTGTTTCAAGCTTTCAACCTCAACCTTCAGCTCAATGTTCTGAAAAACAAAGGGATTCTTTTAAAAAGTCATCGCAATCACATTTTACTCTCCTCTTGCAGCTAAACTAGGTCTATAATGCAGGATCTGGAGGAAAATGTTTTGCTGTTGTGCTTTTGCATGTAATAAACTCTAATAAATATTCCATTAGTAATTCATGCTACAATATTTATACTAACAGACCTTTTTCTAAACATATTCACCTGCAATTAATATGCTACATTAAAAATATTTTAAAAAGTTGTAAATATTTCATGAATCTTCTCTGCTGAGTCTGCAGAGCTCGGCATGAGCTCTCTGCGTGTGCAGCTGGAGTCTCATGGGCGTGGGGAGACCTTAAAATAGAACAAGAGACACCAACCACCTGCTGTTTCACTCTCTCTGACATGCACTCAAACCTGACCGTTCTACTTTTCCCTTCCCACAATGCACCAGGCCACAGCAACAGAGACTTTTTTTAACTCTCACCACCAGATACTCAGTGTAGCTGGCATGAGATCAGTGCCTAGTGCTTTGTGTGTGTACTGGTTTTTTGTTTTTGAAATGATACATACACATCCCATTATAACCCTCAGGGATGTTTGCCAGTAAAACTGTTTGATGAATGACAGCACTCAGGAGCAGCTGTCATATATCAGTCGTTCTTAATGATTTGTGTAGCCTATATGGGTCAGTGGGACTAATATTTGTTTTATCAGGTTCATTTGAAAAGGTCAGACACAAAAATAGCCTAGTTTTGGCACTTATACTGCATCTTTGGGCTTTGTTTGCACACACAAACTTCAGTTGTGAGTATCAGTTACCAGCTAAGCAGTGCTATTTTAAGTCCAATCGTGTATAAATGCACGTTTATCTAATTAAACAAAATGTTCAATCAAGTCTCTGAAGACTGTTGGATCATGTATGCTGTAGTAGTGTGGTTTTCATTACAATATAAATGCTACATGCATAAATAATATATCCATGTCCATAGGAATAATGGGCCTCCATGTATAAATATAGAGTCTGGGATAACTAATGAAAATTCTTCTATTTTGCATTTTTTTTTTAATTTAATATATGTGACCCTGGACCACAAAACCAGTCTTAAGTCGCTGGGGTATATTTTTAGCAATAGCCAAAAATACATTGTATGGGTCAAAATTATTGATTTTTCTTTTATGTCAAAAATCATTAGTATATTAAGTAAAGATCATGTTCCATGAAGATTTTTTGCAAATTTCCTACTGTAAATATATTGAAACATAATTTTTGATTAGTAATATGCATGGCTAAGAACTTAATTTGGACAACTTTAAAGGCAATTTTCTCAATATTTTGAGTTTTTTGCACCCTCAGATTCCAGATTTTCAAATAGTTGTATCTATTTGAAACTACCTATAGTAATAAACCATATATCAATGGAAAGCTTATTTATTCAGCTTTCAGAGGATGTCTAAATCTCAATTTTGAAAAATTGACACTTATGACTGGTTTTGTGGTCCAGGGTCACATATATAATATATATATATATATATATATATATATATATATATATATATTTCATTACGTTAGAAAAGTTTTGATTTTATAATTACAGATTAAAATGCAATTTCAGACTTTTGGACCTGTATATCACTCTACATGTAATAAAAACAAGTTTAAACATAGTGATACACTCTTTTTTTGTGTGTGTTTTCCATATTGGTATATTAGAATACGGACAACAGCTGCTAGACAGTGTCACCTTTACTTCCTCACAGTAACCAGACCCAACCAGAGACATCCAGTCTACCACTCTACCCATAATCCAGTTTTTCCAATGTTGATAGTCAGTTTGTGACAGCTGCAGGAGACTGCTGATCCATATTAATGTTGTTTATTTAATCAGAGCCACATTTCCAGGCTGCAGTTGTTGTGCACTGCAAATGTATAGATGACTGGCGGTCTGCAGGCTATTTTAGGCCTTTGCATTTGCCAAGCTAGCAAAACAAATGCTACAGTACCAAAATACACCTGTACAAAAGCTTTTTGTCACCCCCAACAGAAAGAAACTGTCCTAAAACAGGGTACATTTAGTGACAGATATCACATTTCAAATGTTATACATTTATTCTATGCATTCATTAATCTCAATATTTGTTGGACAAAACAATGGTTTGATATTTTTGTTTGTTACCTTTCACAATTTGCTTTTTCATGTATTGTTTGCATTTCATAATTGTTTAACTTTGCTAAAATATAAGAAACTCAATATTCTGGATATAAATTCATTAATGATGGCATTTGTGGCTAATAATTGGTTAAAAATTTGTTGACAAAATTAATTGGTTAACTTTCCCTCAAGGTATCAGCCCAGTGATACTTACTCTGCGGTGGACATCCTCACTGCTGCTGTCCTCAAATTTCTGCTGGAAACGTTCCTCCAGGAAGTAGATGCGAAGCTTGAGGCTGAAGTTCTCCTTCTTCAGGTCATTGAGGTGCTGTGAAATAGTACGGTAGCCGTTAAACATGACCGCTCTCGTCACGTTGGGGTTCTCAGACCCCTCATACCTGTGCCATACTGTCTAAATCACACGCTCGCATTAAATGCAATTAAAGACATTTAAAACAAGCCAACTAAGATATAGTAGGTTTTCTAATACTAGAACAACAACATCAACATAAACTGCATGAACTGCAAGTGACACACTCAGGGTCCTCCTCCTGAAAGGGGTCTACCCCCACGTGTGGTGTGTGCAGGAGGAGGAGTGTCAAAATGATATGGGGGGGGGGGGGGGGGGTGTCTTTTTTTTACTTCAACAGCCACCAGAAGTATTAACTGTAAGGATTACAGGCATACTTGACATGTTATCTGATCCGGATAATAATAAAGACAGAGGGAGTAGAGGAGGCTTATGTGTTAAAAATCACTGACTGCTCAATCCAAAAGTGGATGATTCAACTAGATTCAACTGGATTTACAACTGCCATCCTTTATCTGACAATATTTACTAAAATTAAACCTGTTCCTCAAGTTTCTCTCAAACCGTTTTTGTGGTGAGCATCAGTATGAATATGAATCTGCATGAATGCTGTCAGTTTGACTCAACACCAACTGAGCTGACTATATCCGGCTGCCAAGCACACCACAAAGATTAATTTCAACAATATGACGACATTAAAAAACTTTTTTTTTTGTTAGTTGGTTAAGAGATATTATAATAGATTACTAGAATGTAAAGTAAAATTTAGGACAATATTATATTTTGATTAGAGCAATGAAAAATGAAGAAACATCTGGAATGTTTCTTAATATATTAACAGTTTTTCATTTTATAAGTTCCACTTTAATTTGACAAAGGCATATTAAATTGATCAAAATTTAAATTTAAACCATTTATAATGTTACAAAAGAGTTCTTTTGAACTTTCTAATTACATTTTTTTTTCTGAAGGATCATGTGACACTGAAGACTGGAGTAATGGCTGCTAAAAATTCAGCTTTGCCATCACAGGAATAAATGACATTTGAAAATATATTTAAATAGAAAATATAGTTATCTTAAATTGTAATGTCATTTCACAACATTGCTGTTTTTGATTGCATTTTTTTAAATCAAATAAATGCATCCCTTGTAAGCATAAAGTTTTCTTTCAAAACCACAAAAAAATTGACCCAAAACCTTTGAATGGTAGATTGCATATTTAAAAATATTTAAATTATATTTAAAAAAAAGAGTTTAATATTTCATCCTATATGAATAACAAGAATGACCCACTTAGAGATTTACTTACATGTAAATATGCACTTTATGTTTATTTGTTAATGTGTTTAACCATAGGAGGGCAGTATGGCTCTTAACTCTGCAGAAAGCGAGCTTTACTAAGACTCAGGACTTCTCAGGGTTATTTTCAGGAAGTATCCTGTACCAGCTGTCACTGAGGAATTCTGGACTGGGATACTAACAACAGCCTCCTTGAACCCCAACCAACATATACATTAACAAGCTGAACACTTACACGGAGACACATTCACTATTTCTCAAAAAATTATTTCATTAAGGCCCACGTGCTATATGCATCTCTGGGAGCATCTGCATTCTGTTCCTGTGGTTCACAATTCAAGCTTCAAAAATTGTTTTTGTTACATGAAAAATTACTGCACAAATCAATAGATGGCTTAAATAAGCTTAGCTGAATATGATTGATTTCATTACAAAGGGAAATTTCATATGCACAAAAGCACATCAGACTAAACTTCAAAGACTAGGATTGACAACTGGAGCCCACTAAATACTCATTAGGGGCTCACACATAAATTTATTGCTCTAGGTTATTTAAATCTAAGGCAAACCCTATTCTTTACAATCTGGATTCAGTCCTACCGACAAATGCATTTGACTTTGTTAGAGGCAGTAAAACTGGATTACATAAATTCTGGTTGTTTCCCTTGTGCTTGCTGTCTGTGCCCAATCACGAGGGTGATTGCATTGCTCAGTTTGTCAGCGAAGGAATTTGAGTTCTGCAGGTCTGAGGTTTTCCGTTGTGGGGGGAAAATGGGAGGTTTGACATGTTTGTAAAGAGACACATCGGCGTCTGGACTCTGTCTTTCTGTCACTGTTTGACGGGGCAGAGGTCTGACATGAGAAGGCCAAAGACAGTGAGCTTCTGTGTGCTGTACTGAGGTTCATATGCACGCAGTCTCCAGTGCTGACTGACTGACTGACTCTTATTGACTGCTTTGATATTATGAGCAAGTTAATGGGAACTGGTTTTGAAACAGTCGTTTAAAGGATTACACATGGCGAAAAAATGCAAATGAAGGGATTTGTCTGCCATAAAAGTAATACCAGATGACAAACTGTACAAGTGATATGGAGTTCTGGTTAGAAATTAGGAATGAAAGTATATATTAATCATTACTAGAAGCCATTAATCACTATAATAACTAGGCATAAAGGCAATGAGCAACAAACACAGAAACTCAGTCAGCAGGTCCTGTGATATGCCCCAGACTCACAGCACATTTAAATCCAAGCCTTATTAATCAAATTCATCTTGCTATGATTACAATCTCTTAAAAATACAACAGAACAGCTATAAAAAAAATGCAGAGTTTGCAATGAAGCGCATCTAATGAAGCCAGGGTCGCTCTCGTTTCTGTGCAGGAATTCATTCATGAACAGCTCTATGTCTCCCTCATTTGCATTTACTGTAGACGGTTTAATGTTGCCATGGCACCCGGTGTAAGAGACACTTGCTTCCTGAGTCCCAAATGCTGCTTCACTTCTCTCATGTCTTATCAGTATCCAGCAGTTTTTTGTGGAATACTGCCATGACAAATGGATTAAGGATTGTAACGTAATATGAGAAGATGACACACTGTCAAAAAACACAAACACAAATGATTTCATCTCTTGTTTTCTTTTTGTATAAACACATGAGATCTCTTTATAAGCTCGATTGTTTCTTCCAGACATCAGTAAGATTACATGAACAACAAATGGAGACTATTGCTAAAGTGTGTTGCATTTCATTTGAGAAAAACTGTCACTAATCTGATGCTTCTCCTCTAAAATTTCAACAGGCCAATACAAAATAAGCCAATAATTATTTTTAATGTCACGGCCAATAAATGACAAATGTCCAATATTACACTACCATTCAAAAGTTTGGGGTCAGTAATATTTTTTAAGAAAGTAATACTTTTATTTATCAAGGAAGCATTAAATTGATCAGATTTGACAGTAAAGACTTTTACATTGTTACAAAATGTCTTTCAAACAGACATTTTATTTATTTGAAATAGACAATTCAAAAGAATTTGTCTATTTATCGAAGAATCCTGAAAAAAAAGGTTAAAATAAATGCAATTGTAGTCAGCATAAGAGGCTTCTGAACAGTATTGTATAAATCTATACTATTTTGTTTAATTTAATAAAACACAAAATAAAACACCAAAATCGATCATTGTAAACGTGACAAGTGCATTTTGGCATCACAACATTATAATGTACAGTATGAAAAATCAAGATTGATTTTGAGATCATTTTAAAGATTAACTTTGAGTGTTAGGTGATTGCAAATGAAATCTAAATGTAAAAATAGAGAAAATGAGCAGGCATTATTCTTAATACCGGCTGATATATATCCTATATTAATTCATTTCACAATTCTATGATCAATTAATGAGCAACTGCTGAGAAACAACTTTTTCTCTGGGACAATATGCAATGATCATATATAAATACACACACAAACAAAGCATAAAATGTGGCAAACAAAATATGACACCCTTCATGTAGTGAAATATTTCAGTTATTAAATGATAAATGAGACTGAGGCAACAGCAAGCACCCCTCGGCAAATGTGGTCTTTGGGCTCAATGGGGAAATGCCTTTCGATAATGCTATAAAAACATATTAAACAGCCTTATGTGCTATAAACATGCTGAACGCCTGCAACATCTCTCATCTGATACAAATTAAATCCAGAACAAATTATTTTAACTACAATTTTACAGTTCAATAAAGACATCAATTATTTTGGACCATTTCTGTGTTTATTTGAATCTTGTAATTATGATGACCGAAGCACATGGCTGATGTGTTTGTGTGAAACTCAGCCTGACAGGCTAAGCCTGAGGGGGTTGAGAGCTCAGAGCCTGCACTCTATTCAACACAAACATAAATCAAGCAGAAAATCAACAGTCACGGCCACTCTGCTCTACACAGCCGAGATTCTACAACTACCATTGTATCATCTCATGTAATGATCGCATTGAGTCACATTACGTCTGACGGATGAGCGCAGCAACAGTTCATTACTGCATTTTCACGTGTTTTCTGAAGCTGATCTTGCAGAGGCCCAGATTCCGGAGCACGGGACATCCTTCTTGTTGCCACGGAGACAGAAAAGATGGTTGGAAGGGAGGCGGATGGGAACCTCTCTTTGAGTTGGATTCATTGTTTCATGAACACAAATCTAAAACAATTCTTTTTGTCAAACAATTTTCTTGTGCACCCAAAATTGAAAATTCTGTCATCATTTACTCATTTTGTATGACTTGCTTTCTTCCGAGGAAGATAAAAGAAGATATTTTGAAAAATGCACATTGAATAAACAAAGAAATTCAGTGGGGTCTTTTTTTTCATTGTATGGACAAAAAACATTCTACAAAACATCTTTTTAATTTAATTTTCAGTCTTTTCTTCACATAAAGGTATCATATGGCTTCAGAAGACATGATATATAGCATAAGAGTCATGTGAATCACTTTGATGGTGGATATTTGGTTTTTCATGTCAGAAAGAAGGTCATACAGGCTTAAAATGACATAAATGACGACTGAATTTTCAGTTTTAGGTGAACTCTTTCAAACCCTTTTTCAATTCCCCCTATGCAACCTCTGTTTTTTTCCATTCACAACTCCCCCTCTTCCTCTCTCATTGGTAAATAATTTCCAGATGCAATGGCACAGGATGGTGCTAGTGGTATGCGTACAGCGGGGCCTCAGCCCGTTTGCCAGCATCATACTGAGGCGAGGGGAGAGCTTTTCCACAGTCTATGCCAGGCCCACTGAGTCTAACACGCAAGCACAAGCACTCCCAGACAAACAAGAAAGCCATACGCTGGACGTACATATGAAACACACACACTCCAACACTGCTATACAGAAAGCAGGTTCTGTATCCAAACCAGTACCCCGGCCCCCTACAGTGGTGACTACATTTTTGTGAAAAAGTCGAGGTCCCTCATACTGGCTTCAACATTTTATTGGAGGAACAGGCATCATTTATGAGGCAAAGTCGCCTTGGGAACTAACGCCCAAGGAGCTAATGGGATAAACGATGCCCGGTGCAAAGGTAACATTACATAAAGGTGTCAACAGATGTCACAGAACGAAAATGTTCAGAGTAGCTATAACCCTTCAAAAAATGTTTTTAAAAGAAGTCTCTTCTGCTCACCAAGGCTGCATTTATTTGGTCAAAACACAGTAAAAACAGCAATATTGTGAAATATTATTACAACTTATAAATAAATAACTGTTATTTAAGGGCCAGATTTACTAAACAGGGCAAAAAAGCGCCGATAGAAGGGGAAAATTCTGCATGTGATTTACTGATAATGCGCACATTAATGAACACAGACGCAGCCAGATCATTTCCATAATCACCAGCGCAATCTACCAAGAGCAGCGCAAATTACCGCCTGCTTTAAGACATGCTTTTTTGGGGCGTTAAATAATGGCACAAATACCAGTAATTTGACGAGCGCAAACGTTAGTGAATCACGTTGCATAATTCATTTTAATATTCTCCTCCCATATGCATATTCAATAAGGTCAGGCACAAAAATATCTGTGTCCACTCCTTTCCAGCGCTAATTCTTCACTGTGTGTCTTTAGTAAATCCTGACAGTACTATTTTAATGCCAAAAGATGGTTTGTGCTGGCGCAAGCTGTTAGTAAATCTGGCCCATAATGTTTTAAAATGTAATTTATTCTTGTGATGGCAAAGCTGAATTGTCAGTCTTCAGTGTCACGTGATCCTTCAGAAATTATTCTAAAATACTGATTTTGTGCACAAGAAACTTTTTTATTATTATCAATGGTGAAACTAGTTGTGATTTTTAATGTTTGTAGAAACAGTGATAAATTTATTATTTATTTAAAGCCTTTTGTAAAGGTCTTTACTGCTGGTTTTGATCATCAATTTAATGCATCCTTGCAGAATAAATATATGAACTTAAAATAATCTTACTGACCATAAACTTGAACGATCGTGTACGTAGTCTAAGACACCAAAAAGACCCTAAAAACATTCAAACCTTCAAGAGACAACACTTGTCTTTGATACTGAGATACTTTTAAGCACTGCAACAGCTCATTTGGTTTCCAGCTGCTTTCTTTGCAGTAACTTCTAGAGGAAATGAAGTTAGAACATCACATCCTGGTGCCATTTAAGCATCCAAACCACACATTTTAACAGTGAGATTACTTTTCAGCTTGACACTGAATACCAGACTAAAGCCTTCTTGGCCAAAGATCAGATGCTCCTGCCGGAGTTCCCCGGCCCTTGCAGGGTTGTGATATTTTACCCAGGGAAATGTGGACATCCCTGGGCATGGAGTGTGACGGATGGCTCTCAGCGTTGAGCTCCAATCCACTCAGCAGACTGATACTCCCACTGAGACCCTGGGCTTCATTTCAGGCTTCAGCACAACAACGGCTGCAAAATGATCAAACTACACAAGATGATTTATTCTCATCTCCGACTTTGTCTGATAATTTGTTTACTCACATCTTTCTTCCTTTCACTAAATTCAAATTAATGCTAAGCCTCTTCACTATGACTCACAGGAAATACATCATACATCATCTCTTCGATGGCAGCACATATTACTTTCTGATAGAAATCAATTCATTATTTCCACATCTGTTTTCAGTAATGAGAGGAAGGACAGTAATCTGAGTTTTAAAGAAAGGCTTAGCTCCACAGTCAACAACATAAAGCCATCAGAGAAAACAGGGATCAAAAACAGAGAAAACAGAGCCTTTGGTTCTTTCAGAACATCTTAACATTTAAGCCTCATGCTCATGTTTGATGTCTGGGAGACCCCAAGGCCCTTTTGCTAACTTAAAACATACTTAATATTGGTTGAATACTTCAAAACCTTTCCTAATCTTATGATAACTGATTATAAACTAAATGTGATAACATTAGGCCTACTATATGAAAGCTGCAGGCAGAATAGCTGTTGATGGTTTTCTATGCCACACTGGTCATATTCTCTCCATTCCCAGGAGAAAAACGTATGTGAGAGAAAGAGAGAGCGAATTAGGGGGAAAACAGAGTGATGGAAATTTGTGCCAAGGTGTTACTGCACTGGCAGAAGATCTAAAGCCTGGCGCTTTCTCGCTCTTATTGCTCCCTCTTTCCATCTCTTGTGTCATCTTTCAAAACAAATTCAGAGGCGTGAGTTCTGAGTTCCTGCCAGTGGAGGAAGTGATCTCTAGTGGAAACAGAGGAATGGAGAAAAAAAAGCAGTGGGTGCAGGTAAGTTATAGGAGGCTTCATCTATCCCAGAGATTTACAGGTAGGTGCAGCTGAATGAGCCGGTGAAGGTCAAATATATATCGGGACCATTTAGAATATGAAACACTGAACCAATTGAACAAAATTGTTTTTTGTTTTTTTTCTTTTCTTTGTTTTATATTACTTTACGCATTGTGATTGTCTTTTTACAATTCATTTTTATTATACAGTTTTTTTTTTGTTATTTTAGTTAATTTTCTTTAAAAACTGTACACTCACTAAGAATAAATACTTTAATTTAGCAAGGATGCATTAAATTTACTAAAAGTGACAGTAAAGACATTTATAATGTTACAAAAGACTTCTATTTCAAATAAATGCAGTTTTTTCTATTTTATCAAAGACTCCTATAAAAATGAAGACTGAAGACTAGAGTAATGATGCTGAAAATTCATCTTTGACATCACGGGAACTTTAAAAATATATTACATAATAGAAAATAGTTATTTTAAATTTGTAAGTTATTCTAAAGGCCTTGGTAAGCATTAGAGGCACCTTTCAAAAACAATAAAAAACATACCAACTCTAACAATAGTGTTTTAATATACTGCACCTTAACATACTTATTGATTCAAATGCAATAAATAAATACACACATGCATACATAAACTTATAGCATTTACCATTACTGACGTCAAATCGACAAGATTTTGTCATTTCTAGCTGAATAACAAACAAGCAATCAGCTTCTTACATCTAACAGAAGTATCTCTTCTCAAATGAAAAATCACTTAGTGAAAGAATAATCACTTATGTTTATGTACACATAAAAGTCACTATAAAACAAATCAAGTCACTGTGATCATACCAGCCTCCCTAAATGAAGTACAACAAAAAGCGATTGAGATTGACTACTGTGTCACAAGCTATCCAGTGAGGCATTTTCCCAGAGCAAACCGTAAACACAGCGAACGAGACCTCCTCTGTGCGAGCATTTCATGTTACAGGCTGAATTCTGTTTGGAAGAAGCAAAATAAAACACTGGTTTTTCGATCACACTTCAAAAGCTAAATCTGCCTTTAATTCAGCGTGTTTATGGTGAGACTAAATTATGGGATCAAGTTCAACCAGCTCCGAAAACCACTGCCAATTGTCATGGACTTTTGCATTGGATGCTATTGTCCATGTGTGACGTACAACACAATTTCCCCTCGAACTCTCTTTGTTTTCTGTCTATTTCTGCTTAACATGATTGGGAAAGTTGCTTCGAATCAAACGGGGCTCAGAAACAAAGAGAGCAGTCATTCTTTAAAACCAGAGCATGTGAAAAAAAGCCAACAACCAGACCTCCACAGGTCACTGCAGTCTTCCAGCATCTGTCCATGTGGATTCACTGACTGAAAAGAGAAATTACAGGCCTTTGAAATATAGACAACACAGATTTCTGCAGTTGGAACGAATGTGTTCTTTATAGCTGATCTGGGTACAGCATCAGTTTTGAGCTTTTAACAGCTGACTTTTAAACACTGCGACTAAGAGAACGCATTGGGTTAGTTTAGAAGTACAATTCCTGGTTTTCAAAAATAATAAAATGAATACAGTTCATGTATATATATATTTTTTAAATATTTATTCTATTCTTCAGATTAGAATAAATTAAATTCAACCAGTTTATCTGAAAGTAGGTTCAGAGTGCGTACAAACTTCTAGACATACTGCTAAATGCAAATACAAATGCAAACATGGGTTTGTGTTTGTACCAGAATGTACCAGTATTCTGCTGACCATTAATATACGGTTAAATGGCAATACACAAAGACCTTGCTTTAAGGCACTTTAAGACCACAAAGGATTTATATAGAGAAAACATGCTGCTGCACAAAGACCTCTGGAGTGCTCAACAAGCTCACTGTACACGTGTACATGAGCAAATCCATGAGAGATATTGAGAAATACATAATATATGCACAGGATGATGGTGCCTGACATATTTCAATTATAGCTGGCATATATCATCATATAAAATTACAGAGTGACGCTTGAGAGCACTACTGTCAAACACTGAGTACTCAACTGAACAACAGACCATCTCAATCTTTCGTGGCTTCCCTCTTTCAAGCTTTTATGAGAATCAGCGGTCAACACATTCAGCCAAGCGCTTCTTGCTTTTGCCACAAAAGTCAAAGGCTTTTTTTAATTTGGCTCGTGAAATGCAACAATGCATACTTTTATGATAGTACGGAGAGAATCTCTCAAACTTGCACTAAAAAAAACAAACAATGTTTTTAAGAAGTTTTTATGTAACTAAACATCTATGGTCAGTACTCCATACCCAAATTCTTACCCCTATTCTTGTGAATATTAAAGCTTCAGGAAATAATTTTCAAAAAATAAACCATTGTACTAGACAGTTTACTTGTCAAACTGGATTGAGATTTAAGTAGTTTATAAATAACTTTTTTTTTTTCAAAAAAAAAAAAAAAATCAGAATAAATAAATTTTGATCTGATTTATTCAGTCTCAGTTGTATGCTTAATTTAGGAGAAGTGGAAAAGTAGTCTGAAATCCAATTAGACAGTAAGTCAACCCCCGGCTTTTCTTGACCAGCTAAATGTTTGATTATTGCCTTAAAATATCAACAAGAATAACACAAACACACTGGCGCAACAGAAACGTACGGACTCAATGCGGCTCCATGACTCTGAGCCTTGCTCTTCTTAATTTTACCTTCCTGACAAATTAAATAAACGTTCATCTGGTTCCTATTACTGGCGCATTACCGATAATTGGAGTGGTATTTACAAACACCGCTATTCCATCCTCCCAGGCCTGTCGTGGCCCACCGTTTCTACAAATCCAGCCAGAACACATAACAGCCCTGTGCTTAAACCGCACAGTATCATCCCCTGAGCTCTGAGTACTTTAACAAGGGTTTGATGGTTCAATTCTTGTATTTCATAGGCAGTTAGAATATTTTCACAGGGGGTATAGGGCACTCGAGTTAGCTCATTAAAGCAGACGTTAGGTATATTTTCAAAATCGGATTACGGCCTCGCCTGAGAACACGCAGGCCTGTGCGTTTGATGTCAAAACTGGACCGAGATCTCAAAATATGATCTCACGGCCTTTACGTTTCCCCCAGGAAAGAGTGCCCCTGGTGAAATTAGTATTATTACCATTCCAAACTATCACGCCAGAGCACAAGCACGGCGCAGACAGAGAAACTAAAGAACATTTGAGCACTGGCAAGATGTCAGAAAACGTAACTGCATAAACTGCAAAACCTGAGTGGGCCAAGGAAACCGAAGATGGAATGAATGAGAAAACCACCAAATACTGGAACAAAACAGAGCTGTTTGAAGAACACAACAGCAAAACATCTGGAGAAGAAACGGATTTAACATTAATATTAAAAAAAGCCTAATTCTGCTACACCCAAATTAACAATGAGCCCGCTAAATGTGAGGCTGCCAACTTTAGGAAAATAAGAGACACTTAAAATATATATTTAAATATAATATAATAAAATAAAATATATAAATAAAATAAAATAATGTGTGTGTGTGTGTGTATATAATATATATATATATATATATATATATATATATATATATATACACACACACATATACACACACACAAACACACATTTTAAATATATATATATATATATATATATATATACACATACATATATTTATATTTGATAAAATTATGATAATTATTTATACAATATTTTTATATATTTACTATACTAAAAAACAAACACATAATTAATTAAATAATAATTAATTTTAAATAATTAAATCATTACTATTTTCTGAAGAAGTGAAAGAAGTTATCATTCAAAAGAAGCCCTGAGAAGAAAT
This sequence comes from Tor tambroides, assembly GCA_021397915.2. NCBI lineage: Eukaryota > Metazoa > Chordata > Actinopteri > Cypriniformes > Cyprinidae > Tor > Tor tambroides. The sequence goes on from JAFVLL020034064.1 coordinate 59,950, forward strand.
ACATGAAAAGAGCTGGTCCACATAAGTAAATATTTCTTTGTGATAGCAGTACAGAAGTTGAATAAAAACAAACGCATAAACTGCTTTTTTTTTCCCGCTTCAAAGCCGATTTTGCTTTGTAGAAGAGACCCAAAGGCAGTCAGTGGGTCAGAGCACAGAGTTGTGTGTCACAGGCCTGGCCTAAAGTACTCGCTCCTATTTACACAGTGACTCACTACATTGATATATGAGTGCTGGCATACACAAAAGACAGGTTACATTTAATTAAGAACAGTTTGCTTCATGATTTAAAAGCGTTTTTGAATAGGGAAAAAAGACTCGGCCGATCTTTCTGTCATTCAGGAATCCGACCGCAGCTCATTTATCATCTGAGGTCTCATTAAATCTGTAAATTTGAATGTTTCTTCATTTTTTTTATCCAGCTCTGCCATGCAATTTGGCCAGCGACTGTCAAGATTTACAGAGTACAGTTCGGTTTGCTGGTTCTTTGACCTCAGTTAATGTCCTTGCTTTATTGTACAGTAATTGCGGCATTAGGTTTGCCACTAAGTGCTGAAGCAATTCATAAAAATATGGCTTTTGCCCCTCCCTGCATATTTTGTTTGTAATTGGTCCCATATGGCCTCAAGGAATAATAAAAATATTGAAATGGAGACAGGGGATGGCTTACAAATTTAAAATGAATCACACGCACTCATATACCTATAAACGCACGCAGATACTGTGACACACACTTCCTCTGGGAAATACACACAATACTCAGTAAGTGAACAATGTGCATACAGCTCGAAATAGAGATGATTTTACAGCAGAGGTTTGAAATCTGAAGCCAGTACTCAGGCGGCTTCAAACATACAGTGGGATCCAAAAGTATGAGACCATTACATTGAAAACGTTTCTATTGTGCATTTTTCTAATTTCATACAATACGTATTTAATTACAAATCATATTATATAACAATTTCAGTAATTAAAGTTTGAATATAAAAATGAAAATAAGTAAATTCATTCAGAATATCATGATATTTGGTTTGCCCTCCAGTAATGAATTCACATGGTCAAAGCCACAGGCTTATTTGTTTAATTAATAATCTAGAAATAGTGTAGAATCTGAAATTCCTTATTCATTGTACATCACAACGTTCACTTTCATTTTTTCTAAAGCATAAAACTTCTGTTTGCTTGCAGCTTTAAATTAGCTTTGAATCCTGTGGTCTCAGACATTTTAGTCCAGATCAGGACTTGTCAAAATACTAAAATATCTGTACCAATTTCACATTTCCCGATATCAAATTTTTACCAAAATAAAAATTGTAAATTTTATTTTATATTATCTAAAAATAGAAGGTAAATAATAATATAAATCTTAACAAATTCAATTGACCCTTTAAGTATTTTTTAAATATTATGTATATTAAAATATTTTGAAATATTAAGCATTTTTAGTATTGTGTGTTGGTATTTTACGTCAACAGATCAAAAATGCAAATTAAATAAATAATGCTTAATTCTTTTTTAAGGTACCTAATTAGCATGTGACTATCAAAATTTCAAATAATGATCATTTCTGAATGTTGAAGCTTTTATCACAGTCTTGAATTACATTAAAAAGATAAACAAGATCCTAATCCTAACCCTGTTGTCCTTCAAATAACAAGTATAACTTTTTACAAATAATAAAAAGAACCTTTAATATTTAAACCCAAAAAAGTATGCAAACATAAAGAACGATAATAAAGAACGAAAACTTTTTCAATCAAAATCTAGTTATCTTTTCTGGGCTGGCATGTTTTGATCCATATTAAAATGTAAAAATGCATGTTTTTTTAAGTGTGGAATTCTGATGTTGCTTCATAAATATCATAGTAAATACAAAAATGTGAATGGTTGTTTGAGCAGAATGTGTGTTATTGTTACATATTATAGTTTATTATCTATTTGGTATTGGACTACCACCCTACTGCCACAATTCCCAATTTCGTTCTTGCGTCACATCTAGTGGCTACTGCAGTTTTTCTGATACTTCATAATGCAACCACATACACAACATATAGGGGTGATCTGTGAGGATTCAGCAAATAATACAGTAGAAAACCCTCAGTAAATTAACATGGTGCGTCCAATCTGTAGACAGACATGGTGCAGATTAGATCCAACACTACATTATCATCATCAACCATGACTGTCTCCATAATTTACACAGCATGTTGGCTCTGTCCCTCTGATGCGGACCACTGATTTACTACAAAGATCTGGCTCGAATTAAGCTGTCTGGCCTCAGTTCTCTCACTGTATGCTTGATAGTGCTGATCAGTGAGAGTGTGGGGGGGAAGGAAGAGGAAATTGGGTCAGGGGGTGGATCAAATATACGCTGTTGTAATACAAACCAGTAGAGGGCAGTGCAAGACACTCATGAGGCTACATGCGCTTTCCACTGCCCAAAATCGAACAAAAAAAACTCCCACGCAAGACCCATAATTTTAAATGTTTCCTCCCGCCTCCTCCTTCCAAGTTCTGTATAGCTGCTATATTGGAAACGAAAGCAATTTAGACTGACTGTATCAAATATCACTCACATGTCAGAGAATAATGACCTAACAATCCAGATGAATTTGAGTGAGATGAGGGAACGAAGAAAAAAAATCAAAAGATAGCTTTCCATATGTACAGATCGGGAAAGAAAGGCCACATGCAAGCGATTATACCAGTTCTGACTAAGCAGATATGAACCAGGAGGCTATGATATCCAGCATGGTTGGTAATAATACTGAAACGATTCCCTAAAAAGCCAAAAATGCACTTGAATACACCATGTGTCTCAGTTTATAACATTTATTTCCATCATTTTGTGTATTCCCTCTGCTAGGCTTGTTTTAGTAAGAATTAGAAATTAAACCCTCAGTCATTTCGCCTTTGTGACATGAATCAGACATGAAGAGCAAAAAAAGCATGAATGCTTCAAGGCATGTGCTGCTCATCATGCAGAAAATGTTGACCTATTTTCTATCTAAATAAAACCTAAATGAAGAAGTGCTGCAAAAAGCTCAGAATCTCCAGAAAAACATAACCAGCTCTTGTTGTCCGATGCCTTCTGAATTTTGGCAACTACTTGCTGAAAGGTTCACGGAGGGCCAGGCCACAATGATCAGGTCTTGACTGAGCCTGTCAAAATCTCCACACTTCTGCCAAGTCTTCAAAATAATGGCAAAATAACAGATTAGCAATTGTAATTTGTACTGAGGTTTTAATAGTGCACAAGCCATCTTTTTATATCAATTTAAATGGCCTTTGTGGTCGGTACAAAAAAACAGTTAACCATATGCTTTCAATTATTGAAATGCAGCAAAAAGGGTTATTTGAAGAAGTGCATTTTGATTTTTTCCTTACTTTTAACTCTTCTACCTTCCAATCACACCCCACCAAGTTGTTTGACAGTTACAAATTATATTTTGGCAGATTCATATTCCAAGCTAGTGTGGAAACGATCGGCTCTTCCAGCTGACAGATCTGTGGAATACAGGCTACAGGCTGACTGTGTTCAATAGCACCAATGTTTCATCCATGGAGAAACAATCACTACTACTCATTTAAATCTCACATACACATCGACACAAAAGTACAACACAAATGGCAAGCAACATTAGCCAAAATGCACCAGTGATAAGTAAGAACATTAGAGCCAGGCATCAAAACAGATGACCTGATTCGATCCAATTCCGATTTCAATTTGATTCAGTTCTGATTCATTTCCATTTTGCTTATAAATTCCTATATGTGACCCTGGACCACAAAACCAGTCTTAAGTCGCTGGGGTATATTTTTAGCAATAGCCAAAAATACATTGTATGGGTCAAAATTATTGATTTTTCTTTTATGTCAAAAATCATTAGTATATTAAGTAAAGATCATGTTCCATGAAGATTTTTTGTAAATTTCCTACTGTAAATATATCAAAACATAATTTCTGATTAGTAATATGCATTGCTAAGAACTTCATTTGGACAACTTTAAAGGTGATTTTCTCAGTATTTTGAGGTTTTGCACCCTCAGATTCCAGATTTTCAAATAGTTGTATCTCGGTCAAATATTATCCTATCCTAACAAACCATACATCAATGGAAAGCTTATTTATTCAGCTTTCAGATGTTGTATAAATCTCAATTTTGAAAAATTGACACTTATGACTGGTTTTGTGGTCCAGGGTCACATATATGGAAAAAAAACCTTTCTCTGTTACTATTGTAAATTATACAGGGCAGTATTTCAGACTGATTCAAATGGTTCAACAGTTTGAGTCATTCATTACAAGAATCAGACTGCACTGCTTGCGCTTTATGTTTTTGATTTACTAAAAAGAAGTAGCTGATAAGAGTCATTAACTACAGTGTTCACAATATCATGCAGCCACTGGCAAAGGGGACAGCATAAAATATCTTGGGATTTTAAGATTTCAAGATTAATAAACAATTAAAATAATGAATCAAGAATAATAAACATAGAATAAATGAAGATTGTGATTATCCTGAAGAAATTATATATTAATGTTTACATAAACATATTTTTATAAATATAGCCTAATATATAAAAAGAATATATTATAGATTTTAAAGTTTTTTACCCAGCCCTAAAAAGGCCAGCTTCAGCTTCAGCAGTTTTGGGAAGCATCCCATGAGATTTCTTCATTACAAAGCAGTGAATATGCAGATTTATGGAAATTAAGCTGCGGATAAATGTGAGTAACTCAGATCTAAATTAAAATGGGTCATAATAGCTAAGACAACTTTACATTTTTGACAAGCATTTTGTTATGGCGTACTGATATGTCTTATGATATTCTTATCGGTGGATTGTGATCTTATTCTTTGGTGTCTTCATGAAATTATCTTTGCAAAACCTTACACACTCCCGAACCTTTCCTAAGAAAAAACTGCCGTCTTTCACACAGGCCTCTCGTAATTGAAAGTAGCAAGGCTGAAGTTATATCACAGCCATAATAGGCTGGCTCCCTTCCCAGAAAGCATTTCGCATACAGATAAACCACAGCAGCGTGTGTACAGCAGACATTCCAGATCCTGCTCTGTCCAGAGTGTGTTTTTATGTAAATCACATAAAAAAAAAAAACGCTACCAAAACCATATGAAGGTTTACTCGGCTGTGTGCATACACACGTAGTTGTTGGGACTCTTGATGGATTCCATTGTGTTTACTGAACAACAGCACGTGTAAATCTGATTAGACAGGACAACGAGCTGAAAGAACATGTCAATAGTGATGCTGTTCGCAATCTGGCGTTCCCAAAATGAACTAGACAGCTTGATGGCGTATTAACATGTCAGAACTGGTACAAGGAGCGATTAGCTACGCAACAAGAGGATGGTTCTGATTAAGCTAAAAAACCAAGTATAGTATTTACATCTGTTTTAAGAAAGCCCTTCAACTAGTTGACTTGATCACCGTATCTGCAGGCAAACGCCAAAGATCCACATTCTCAGCACAGTGAAAACCAGTCAGAGGCCTGACAAACGGCTTTCACAGGTTTGCAGTTGCATGCAAAAGCTAATTTTAAGGGAATCGAAAGAAAGCACCTACCTGCTCAAACTCTCTGAGGCTATGCGTCTGCAGAACAGAGCTCTTCTCAGCGTCATCACTGGAGGAATCTGTTAAAAACAACCAACAGTCGGAATGTTTATAGAAAATAATATATTTTCAGGAGATTTTTGCTTTATTAATAAGTTAGTGGTAAACAGACACAACTTTTTAGGGGAAAGTGGGAAGTTGTATGCTACGGGCCAGGAGATATAATTATACCTAAAATATATAATTTGGAGATATATTAAATATTTATTTTAAAAAACAGACATTTTTATTAACAATATTTGTTTATTTTTAATAATGACAATAATTTATTTATTATAAAAAATATTATTTGTTTATTTTACTGCCATTTGAAAGCTATATTCACGGCAAAAATATATTATATTATGAAATATTATAATATTATTATTATAATTGTCTTATTTGGGGGGAAACAGAGAGACATGGTATGCTGCAGGTCAGACTCAAACAATAAATACAATGTTTTATTTATAATAAGAAAATTTCTACAATTGATGATGATGATGATTTATTTTATTAGCATGTCAGCAAATATACATTACAATATTATTATTAGATTTTTTTATTATTAATGTGCACATATCTGACACTACACAAACATCCATATATATGAGAGCAGAACTGTGCCAAACCATTACAAAAAAAAGTTAGCAGAAAAAATTCCAGGAAGAGGGCTAAAATTATGTGTTTTTTCCCCAGCATGAGAAGATGAGTCCCTACAGGGCATAATCACAGAAACGCTGGCAAGCCCCAATCTTCTTGCAGTTCTTTAAAACCATGGCATGGCCTCATTAAAGCTTATTAAAGGACTTTTATTTAATATGTGCCAGTGATGTGTATTGGACGTGGGCCTGGGGGTGTATCGGAGACAAGTGCATGGCACAGGCCTGCTGTACTACACATTTACTGTGCCAGAGAAATGTCAAACACGCTCAAAGCGAGGTTTTATGTTTTTATTAGCAACTCATAAATACATCCAGAAATAAACTGTATGTGCATTTATCTAAGAAGAGGGGGGAAGAGAGAGATGATTTCATCTTTTGAAAGAGCTTTGGGACATTTAATACCCAGAAAGAAGCAACTCAACAAAGCAGAGCGACTCTCCATTTTTTAGAATGTCACTGCCACAGTGTTTTGCAAACTCAGGTTTATGATTGAATAAGTTGCTTTGGTAAAATTTGGGCTTAGTCTATTAAAAATCAGTTATTTTACTGTAGGAAAGAGCTAAGAGATAAGAGGGATGGGTCACCTAAAAAAGAAAATTTATAATTTATTCACCCTCAAGTTGTTCTAAACCTGTAGGATTTTTTTCTTCTTCAAAATATCTTCTTTTTCATTCAACAGAAGAACGAAATTTACACAGGTTTAGAACTACATGAGGGTGAGTAACACAATTTTTATTTTTGGGTGAACTATCCCTTTAAGCATGCCATGACGCGGCATTTGTACAACTGTGTTGTGACAAAGCATTAAAAATAACTGCACATTTACATCTTTAATGTAAAATGGAAGATCTACCAATGAACTTGTATACTTACCACCCATGTTGATCATGCTCTTGGGCCGGGCCGCTTTATGTCCATTATAGTGTCTGAAAAATACAAAAAAAAGATTAAGATTTGCCCTCTTATATCAGTTTAATCTGTTTCTGTAGAATATACCATATTAGATAAGTCCAGGCCCATACAAGTTTTTAAACAAATAACAATGTGTTTAGGCTCCAGCCATATTTAAAGAAGCAGGGTTGTGAAAGTTGTCCAAGTAATTTCCCTGACAAACAATGACTGTCTAGTTTATAACACTTCTGTCTCTGGCATTGTTGAGAAGGGTTAAAATGCCAAATATATTTCCATTTCACACACCTTTTCAGAGTTTCATGCTAAAGACTCAGTCTTTTAATATTAACCAAGTGATGACAGCACACCTGATCATTTTTACTGCCTGATTTTGGTCTGCATGTCTGTAACCTACCGTCTGCTTCACATTTGTTAACAAATAGTCTAGTCTTTATACCATCTTACACAAAACAACAAAGAAAAATTGGCTCTTATCAAACAAAAAAATGATGTAAAACTAGATTGCCAGAATGTTTGTATCTGTTGGGACAGCACAGTCAGTTGAACTACTAATAAACAAATATTCTTTGGGCTTCTCAGTAACGCAGTGATAATTATAGTAATGCGATTATAATAACAGGTTTTATAATTGCATAATGATAATGCTGACACGAGCTGTGGGATACCATAAATTAAATAAAGTAGCTTTCTCCTAGTCTGCCCCATTCTTTGATACAAGATTGCAAAGTTCCTAGTGCTCTCTGAGTGTAGTTCCGCTAAACATTAATATTTCTTCCCATTAATATAACTTCCCAAACATATTCTTATTGATTGGTGCTAAAACGCTGCTCAGATTGCAAAGCATCAGCACAAATGGACACAAAGACATTTGAGACAGACTCATCTTACACATGCATGAGTGCTTGGCTTATTCTTGAATGACATTGATTTTGTAATTGTATATTCTAGCAGTCTTCAACCTTTTTCAGGCGAAGGACCCCTTAGTTTTAAGCCAAGCCTAAAATAACATGCATATAGTACCATATTACAATTATGTATTTACATAACCTACCATTTAAAAGTTGAGTCGATACAATTTTTAAAAAAATGTTTCTGGAAGAGGTCTCTTCCGCTAACCAAGGCTACATTTATTCATTTTATTTGATCAAAAGTACAGTTAAAACAATAATAGCCTAAAATATTACAATTTATTTTTAATATATTTGAAAAAATAATCCATTCCTGTGATGCAGAACTGAATTTTAAACAGTCATTACTCCAGTCTTCAGTGTAACATTATCATTTAGAAATCATTCTGATATGCTGATTTGCTGATCACATTATATATTATTATCAAAGTTGATAGCAGTTGTGCTGCTTAATATCTTCCGCAATTTTCATATGACATCACACTGTTGTCATGAGACAGCTAAGAATCACGTGTGTGTTGCTGCATCCGTAAATGGCTTATTTTAAGTAAGTGAGAGTCTAATAGGATAATATGGTAAAATGATGCTCTCTCAAGCTTCCATGTCTCAAATATCGCAAACATCTGACTGCAGTGCAGTTTTTAAATAGCTAACTCACTAAGATGTAAATTGAATTTGACACATATCAACAAATGCATGCTTGTCTGGAAGCAACATGCTGTAAATAGGGCAAGTCGTGGCCTAATGGTTAGAGAGTCAGGCTTGTAACCAGAAGGTCACCGGTTCGATTCCCGCACCAGCAGGAATTGAAGGTGGGGATTGTGAACGAACAGCACTCTCTCCACCTTCCATACCATGACTGAGGTGCCCTTGAGCAAGGCACTGAACCCCAAATTGCTCCCCGGGCGCTGGAACAATGGCTGCCCACTGCTCCGGGTGTATGCACACTACTGTGTGCATGCACTTGGATGGGTTAAATGCAGAGGACAAATTTCAAGTATGGGTCACCATACTTGACAATACATCACATATTTTATATTATTTTAGATGCAAAATGTTTGCATTGTTTCTCAACCTTTTTTATCATTTTGTTTGTTTTGGAAAGAAGTCTCTTATGCTCACCAAGGCTGCATTTATTTGATCAAAAACACATTAAGAACAGTAATATTATGAAATATTATTATAATTTTAAATAACTTATATTTTAAAATATGTTAAAATAAAATTTATTTCTGTGACTGCAAAGCTGAATTTTGAGCAGTCATTACTGTCTTTGCATGATCCTTCAGAAATCATTCTAAAATGCTGATTTGGTGCTCAATAAATATTTAATATCATTATCACTGTTGAAACCAGTTGTGCTGCTAAATATCTTTTGTGAAAATAGAGATTTTTTTCCCCAGGATTCTTTTGAATGGTAGTGTATCCCCATCAGGCTAATGTGCTGCTTTATAGACACCAAATCAGATTACTTCTACTGTTTTAGTTTTAACAAAGGAAATGAAAAATCTTAAGGCCCCGATATACTTCAAACGAAATCGAAGAACGAACTGACATGACGTCATTTCGAACAAAATCAGGCCGAAACGAAGTTCATTTTGGCAGTTCGATACAGCTCACTGAAGCGAACTTTCCGGGGGAGTTCGTTTTGGCTTCTAAACACCTTTGAGCTACCATTGGTCCGTGGCGATTACGCAATCGGTGGGTTCTGGAACTCCGCCTTCTTTGACGTGCAATTTTTTTTTCCCGGTTCGTTTCTCATTCAACAAAGGTTAGGCAGGAGAACAACATCATCTCCAAGTCACTAGCAACATAAATACAGTGTGTCGAATAACTGAACTGCCACAAATATATCCACACCTGTATGATCGCTCGCGGGGAGACTTTAAAGGTTCTGAGAAAGCATTTAATTCCTAGAAAGAAATTACAACAGAGCTTGGTGTCGACTAGGGCTGCAACTAACGATTATTTTGATAATCGATTAGTTGGACGATTATTTTTATTCGATTAATTGATTAATCGGATTAAAAAAAACCTACTTTTTTTTTTTATTGACAAAAAACCACTTCCACATTCTGCCCAATGTTCTTCAAACAAACGTGCCAACTGAATGCTATGAAAACATATAAGTGCTTAACAATTTATTAGACCACCTGTCATAATAAAGAGAAAACATAAATATTTTAGGAATTTGTCAAAGAATTTTTAAATCCAAAACTGTTATTGTCATTTATTTGGCAAATAACAAACTGAAACAACTAAATTGTATTTATTCACATAAAAAAATGGCCTCCTGAATTTCATAAGAGCATGCATTCTTGCTGGCATTTTTTATGTACTTTTTGACTGTAACTGGGTATCTGAAAAAATCTTTTATAGGTCTTTCATTCTTTCATAGATAACAGCAATAATTATATTATAGCATTAGAAATAGCCTACTCTTACTAAAGAGCTTACGCATATTGGAGGACTAACCAATACAGATAGCTAAAAAATGATTTTAGTAAACACCAATACTGTTAGTTTAGAGCAGCAGTGGCACAAACCTTACATAAATTTGTTTTAATAAATTTAAGCACTGTATATAGGCCTATAGTTTAAATCTCTTCATCAAAAATTAAGATAATAAAGATAGAATAAAAACACAAACTCAGTGTTAACCAACAGGTAAGAGTAATGTTCTGCAGGAACACGTGTTCACTTTTTGATCACAGTCACGTCTTAATGTAATTTCTTTATCCTGTAAAAGGCGGCTATGAAGCGTCTGATATTTATATTCAGACAACTATACGTGGTTATCCCTTTACAGTTCCTACTCTCATAAAATATGTGCACTACGTGTTGACTTGTAAACCTTAACTTAACGTTCAACAACAGATATTTCAACATAATGAATGTTTTCGCGCTCTGACACGCGTTCACGTGCCGGCCCGGCGCTCATTCAGTAAAGTTAAACTTAACACAGACTGTCAGGATGGAACTTTATGCAAAAAGGGAAATGTTCGCGTGAATTTGTGACATTTACAGATAAGGATATGACCGTAAACTGAAAGTGTTTGCGCTGAGGTCTCACACGAATCTGTCAAAGCGCCTAACAGGGCAAGTCATTACGCTAATGCAGCTAGCTTAAAGCTTAAAATAAAGAATTCTGATGTTTTGGGCAGCTTTGATCACATACTTCTCCCGCAGCATCTCATTCTGTTTCCATCACTACTTTTAGATGCATTTTGTACATAGAAATGCGTTATTCAGTGCTGTAATTTGATGCCACCGGCTGAAGTTGGACATGCACTGTGGGCAGACCCGACTAATCGATAATGAGAATCTTTGTCGATTATTTTCATTATCGATAATAATCGATTTTATCGACTAGTTGTTGCAGCCCTAGTGTCGACAACCCGGAGTTATGCAAAAAGCGACGCAGAGAAACATCAGATGCAAGTTTTCGAAAGCCATGAAAAGAATGAAAGAAAAGAGTAAAGATTTAAGGTAGCAAGTACCAAATACATGTGTTTCAAATAAATGTCACACCATACTGCTGCTGCAGCTGCTGTTGTTCTTTCAATAAGCGAATTTAAAAGGTAACCTTATAAAAATAATTAAATGTCAAAAGAACATACAATAATAAACCTTTGTTTTTATCAAATTATGACACCACATAAAATATAAAAACGTGTAATAATTTATCCAATTTAATAAAAGACCTAGATACACCATCCTTGCATCGTTGTTGTGTTTAGGGCATTTGTGCGAGCGTCGCGACACGTTTACATTAATCTACACCCCGCCTCCAGCAGCGCGGGGGTGTTGGAATGTTCGAAAACAGTATACCGTCACTCAGCCTTTTCGAAGTTCTTTTTGCCCCCAAACGAAGAACGAATTCGAACTTTGTTTTAAGTGTATCGGGGCCTTTAGTCTGTGACCTGCTTAAGTGCCCACTGGGTATACCCCCCCCTTGGGAATCACTCATCTAATTAAAGCACAAAACTAAAATCTATCTGAACAAAACACAAACCTAGCGAATGATCACACATTAAATTAGTCTTCCTATTGTCATATATGTACCACATTCAAACTACATACTTCCTAAAGTCCCATTAGATGATGACTATCACACATGAGCTCTTAACACCTATCAGATAAACGGGTTCAGACAATAATACAGGCCAGACAGTAGTGTGATAGATGGGGCCATTTAATTTCCTCACTTTGATGTGAGAGACAAAGAAGCAGGCACCTAATTAACATGATCCATATCAAACCACTTAAAAGATCTCCTAAAAGTCTCCTAAAAGCCAAAGAACATCCATCTCACATCACATTATTGCTCCACTGAGAGCGACAGACAGAGGGGTTCAGCAAGCAAAAGGAACATAAACAGATGGTCTTCCACTCACAGCTGACCAAGAGTGTCAACAACTTCAAGTCGGCACGATCCACCCACTAAAGTGCGCATATCTTGGGGGATGGGCCTATGCTAATGAGCTTCTAAGGTTCTTCTTTGTTTCTGTAAACAGCCACCATTGCAGTAAGATTTTCCATGGAGAAGGAAACATTACAATAAAGTTTCATCGAATATAGACAAAACATGCCCAATAGCTTCAATCCCTGAGTCATGACCACCTGCTCTAGGTCACTCATAATCACGCTAGTGGTCAGCTGAGAAATCAACATCCCCCACATTGACAAATGGTGTGCTCAAATGTGAATACTGTTTAATCAGTGTTATTGCATAAACGGAGGGGCATGTTTTAGTACTCCCATGCGTTCAGAGTTGCATAAACATAAACAGCATAAAAGAACTTTCTGTACTTCATTTACTCATGCAAAGTGTACTAATGTAATGATTTCAGCCTTACGATGAGGTAAACCAGACATTGTGCTCCCACATTTTTCAAATTACTGCAAGTTATGCCTGGATTCAAACTCAGCAAACAAATCCCAAAGACATGGCGGAACACACAGTAATACAACAACAAATTCCTCAAAAACAGAAAGCAAGCTGTCTCCTCTCCTGAAGTATATGTTTCCCGCTCTGTTAGAGGTGAATAGCTTACCTGCCACGATAAAGAAATCCACTCATCTTTACGACATCCAAACCACACGAAAGTTGAAAAAGAACAGACAGGAACAAACTCAGCTCCTAAGGAGGGAAAAAGCCAGACTCTCTTCTGTGGCTCTGATCTCAATCCAGTGTTTTAGTGAAGAAATGTTCATTTCCAAAGACTAGGCTGGTCAGGAGTCCAACTAAACACAGACACACACACACACACACACATGCAGGGCTAAGTTGCTATTTCTTTCTGGACGGCAGGCAGGAGACGGTCATTTGACGTGGCAAGGCCAGACCGGGAGTCAGCGAAACACACACATACAGGGTTGGTAAGTGGTAAACAGCACAGAGGTGAGGGTACACACACACACACACACACACACACACACACAGAGCGCCACTGGCTTGCCCTGAAAGAATGATCTGTTCGTACACGCTCAAAGACAGGTTTCTCTGAGTATGTGTGGGGAGGAGGGTGTGTGCGTGTGGTTTTCAACTACAAACCACATTGGGCCTTCCTGCCTAGGCTTGAGGAGCATCCTTTAAGTTGTAAATGGGCTATTCGCCCCCAGCTGTTACTGTCTATGAGCTGAGAGGAGGGGCAAAAAGAGAGGGACACAGGCTCAGACAGGTCTGTAGGTAAAACACAGCATTTAAGAAGATTATCTCTTTCTACTGAATATGAGGAATCTGGTGTTATTAAGTTCAAAGAGACTTTGAAAGTTAAGTCAGCTGTAAAAGACAGACAAAAATAAATATATATATAGCACAGACATAACTGTGAGATTCTGTCTTGTTCCATGATGATTTATAAAATCCCTAGTGTGTGTGACTAAACTCAAAGAGACTGAAATGGAAATTGCATCACATGTTTTCCAGGGGAGTGGCTGATGAGTTGCCTCACAGTTTAGTCTAAGAATTATTCACATTTTCATACTACATGAAATCTCACTAAGAAATTGAGTATAGAACTATAGTATGTAGCATCTTTTTGATAGTGGGGAGAAACCATCAGTAATTTAGCGTCTATATAAATGTAAATAGTGAGGCCAGGTTAGTAATTTATATGCAAAAAGTCAAAGGCTAAAAGGGGTCTCTTAAGACCAAATGTAATCAACCATCAATGAGCTTAAGCAGATGCTACAAGTATGACATTTTCACTACTTTTAAAGGGATAATTCAGCCAAAAAGGAAAATTCTGTCATTATTTATTTACTTATTCTCATGTATTGCCAAACCTTCCTTATGAAATTTTTGAAGACAATTAAAATGCAGTTAATAAGAACAGGGACTAAAGCTTTCCAGCTTCAAAAAGGACACAAAAGCACCAAAATAGTATTTTAAAACTGATCCATATTTTTATTGTAGAATTTTTTATACACTATTAGAGTGCTGATTCATATTTATTTTAAATACTAAAAAAAAAAAAATATTTCAATTTTTCTTTAATTTTAATCCTAGTCATTTTTACTTATTAATTAATTTAGGACTTTTAACATAAACTTATTTTATTTATTTGTCAAGGCAACATGTATAGTTTGTTTTTCTAATTCTTTTTTTAGATAATTAAATTTTTTTAATCAAAAATTCAGATTTCATTTTATGTTAGAAACTATATTTAAAGTCATCTGAATTCATACAATGAGAAACAGGCAAAAAATTCAGGTTATATTGTCACAATTTTTTTTTTTTTTTACCTCCATCGTAATTCTAAGAATTCATGAGATTTCATGATAGAACTAGCAATGTCTAATTCATGAATGAATCATTCTTTTAGAGTCAGACATTTTCAGCGAATGTGATGAATCAGTTCACAAAACCAACCTGAATGATTAGCTCACAAAATCTTGGCTTAAAGGTGCCGTTGGAGATCTCGGAAAATGCTAACTTTAGCCTGATAGCACTGAAAGCGAATGTCCCACCCTCCCTGCAATCGCCGTCCAAAGCCACGCCCCCTGAAAGCTCAAAGAGCAGAATACCAGAGACAACATTAAATTACTACAAGAGGCTACATCAACGGTCCAGTTCAAAGCAAGCATATATGTTCCATACAAAGGGTAATTAAAGTGTGCTAGACGTGAATTTAAATGGTATTTATTTACAGAGGTATATTATGTCACACTTCTCTAGTAAGTTTCGTCTGTGTGTGAAGATGCTGCGCAGCGCAATCCGTGAGTGAATGTTCCGAAGTGAAGTAAACTTCAACGGATTTCCCCTGCTCAGGGAGTAGGAGAATGAACACTGTGTAGGGAGCATGCCAATCGGAACACAGTTCATGCACGTAGCTCTCTTCTAACGAGCTGGTTATCTGAATCATGTGTGTTAACTAAGCGAGACATGCAAAATATGCAGAGCGGGGGGCGCGAGGACTGGAATTGGGAACCGCTGGGCTACATCATGTGTCATTCAGCGGAGAGAAAACTTTATAGCACAGTTAGTAAAAGTACTACAATACCAGGAAGGAAGATTGGGTTGTTGATGTTTGCCTGCCATTCTTGCTCTCTCTGCACAGCGTGCGTGAACGCGCCGATGACGTATCGTGTCTGCGCGAACAGGGTGTGCAGAGGTATGCAAATACATGCGTTGACAGGCAGGTAGGAAAGCCAATTAAAACGCTCGGACCGAGCGTTTTGATTGGACGGACATTTCTTGGTCCTAAACCTTCCACAGAATATATAAATACAGATAAATACATTTAGACCACTTAACTTAATGATTGCTATCAGGTTGTGAAGAGACTTTCAACCAGAATAACAAAAAATGTTTCTGAAGACAATCACCTATGATACCTTTAATGATTCATCATTGAAGTGATACTTCACCCAAAAATTAAAAAAAAAAAAATCCAGAATTTACTCACCCTTCACTTGTTCCAAACCTGTATGAGTGTCTTTCTTCTGGGGAACACAAAGGAACAAAAGAAGATATTTTGAAGATTGTTGGTAACCAAACAGTTGACGGTAGCCATTGAATTCCATGGTATTTTTTTTTCAGCTCACTGGAGGGGAGGATTATCAGTAAATAATGACTTAAATAATTCTCTGTGCCTATCATAGAACTTCAAAAAGGTGCTTAGAGTTATTTGGAAACTTGAAAGCTTCAGTCTCCATTCATTGTAATTGCATTACAAAAAAGAACAGCAGAAAGTCTTGAATTTCTTAATAAATGATGACATAATTTTCATTTCTGAGTGAACTGTCCCTTTAAATGAAGCCTCTCTGAACAGATATGTCACATTTTTTTCCAAGGTACAGACTGACTCCAAGAGCAGAGCGAGAAATGCCATTCAGGCATGTCACATAATTGCAAAATCTTCCCCCAGTTAAATAATTGACATTGAAGTAGCCTGCTAACTGTTCATCATCATGTGTTCATAATCAGTTACATTTTATAACCTTATTAAGCCTGCCGTTAGTCTTCTTGCAGGCCTGGGAAATGGCATGCATTACTCTTTCAAGACGAGCCAACATGCGACTGTGTTTGGACTCTCTGAGAGGTTTCTCCACAGCTCGACAGAATGATTAAAGATGCTTTGACATTCAAGACGAAAATACAACTAAAGATAGATAAAGAGTATATGAAATGTACAGAAGGAATCACACTAAACCTAAGTATATTTCCAATAACAGAGAAAGAAGTAGTGTATCTAACCCAGGAGCCACGGTGACCCTGTAATTACCACTGAGACTGCACTATGTTCCCACCCTTCAATCTGAAATCCCTGTGTTTGAACAGCTGCCCAGGACCAGCTGCTGGCTGTACGACGAACGGAGAACCACAACTCACACAGGACTCTAGAACTAAACCACAAACAGCCCATTTCATATCAGAAAAGTGGATTCTTTCATAGTGAGCACTTTTCCTCAGAGCAGGTGATTCTAACAGCTATTACATCAGTACATCCAGTATTTTTATAGACCATAAACATATAGCAACAGAGCACCCTTTTATCCCATAATATTTTTGAAACATAATGTGGGTGAAATTTTTTCAAGCATTAAGACATCTATGACCTCACATGTTATGGTTACATTTACCGACCATTACATGGTATGTAAGCACTAAGCAGGGCCGGCTACGGCTATCATTATTTAATCATTTCACTGGTGGAATTGTTCATGCTTCTACAGTACGTCTTGTATATAATCAATTTGCAGCACTGACAGGGAAATTCTGGGTTGCCATATGTGTAGAATGAATCCCAGGCAATCCCTGTACTGGCTGATTAGAAACAGGACATGTCCTTCATTGTATATATACGTCTGTGTGTAAGGTGGAGGGAGGCGATGGACTCCGTAATTAACTCTGTCACATTTTTACAAGCTGTTAATGAAGTTGTATAACTCCTACAATTCCTTGCTACGCGTCCATCTGTGAATGCAGAATTAGAAGCAGAGACAATATTATGTCAATTACAATTAGAAAACCATTAGGAAGCAGATGCAATGCTAAGAAAGTCATTATCAGAGTCATTTTAACATTCCTACTCATCAAGAACTGAAAATATTAACAGAAGTAAAATGACATTGAGATAACATTAAACAGCTGCTCGCACATATGCTGTAGCATTTACCAGCAATCTTAAGGAAGAAAATGAATGTGCCTGAACACAAATTTTGACTACGAACATTAGTAATGTCCTATAACAGCTGTAGTTTACTCCTAGTTTAGATCAATAATGCAATTTAGATAAAATCTAACAAAACTTACACAAACAGGATAACTGACATAATAATATTATGAGGAAAAATTGTGTCTCAAATGATAAGGTAAATATAGTTAAAATACGTTTTACTGTTTAAACTGAATCTTAATTTAATACAAATAATTAAAATTAAAATAATTAAAAATATATTTTGCACTCTTCAAGTGGAGTTGGAAATATAATGTTTCAAGTTCTAAGCACATGAATCATAAAGCAAAGTCATACTGAATATGATACAAAAAATGTAAACTAAATATTATTTGCACATTTGTGTTCTTTTTCCAAATTGAATGCATGATCTGTTGTAATATAAAAAAAAAATGCCCAAATTGTAAGTAGGAGATTCCCAGGTGCACTTGAGGGCAGATTGTGTAAAAATTGTGATTTTTCTATGATTTTAATAGTAGTTTAGTCAAAAAGGTCAAGACCTCCGAGGCGGGAGGGGCCAAAAATCACCATTGTAAGAAGACATACAGACATTTGATATTTTTAAAGCTAGCATGGCATGATTCATATAATGGTCTAAAAACTAACTGGACAATAATCTATTTTTTTCTCTAACATTTGGTTAAACATCACTTCCTCTCATTGTCCTTATGGAGCAGCTTCAGCACCCTAGACAAGCACCTGATAATAAGTGGCATTAGTATCCTTATCCTAATTATTCTTAATTCATGTGTAGTGAAGAGCAAAAATAGTCAAAGAGCACTTAACCCCACAGGAACAAACACAGACTTACATTTCAACACAGACTACCATATAATATTCAAACACATCAATGTGACAGGACACAACTGGTCAAGTCAACACATGGTCCAGCGAGGTCTTGTGGTCATTATTCTGTTCATTAACCCTTTGCAGCTTATAAAACACACAAGTCTTGAACTGTGCCATGATGAACACACACGAAAAACAAATTGGTGAGACTTAACAGCTGTTCGTCATCAAAAACACCGTTTTATTACACATACGCTGATATAAAATAATATAAACCCAACCACTGCACCTCAAACTTGTTTTCATACAATGAGGACTCGCAGACATACCTTTCAGCATCTCTCTGGTATCGCTCAACAGACGGTGTCCAGTCCATATTATTAGTCCATCTCTTGCGCCTCCTTGTATATCCAAAATAACGCGTGGGATCAAACCGTCAAATTAAGGTAAACAAACCTGTCAATTGTGTCGCAGATGTCAGAAAACCAGACTCATAGCTTCGAATGCAATATGAGGATGCGCAATTCATTGTTATTGATGTAGAGTCAGTGCAAACAAAACCCCCCACGCGCTCCGGATATCTTACGAGTCAGGAGATGCTGCGCGCGAGAACCAAATCAAAGGAGTCTCGTTAAACATTAAAACAAGCATTCACAGTGTGCTTGTGTTTGCCGTTAGTAGGGTCACTTATTACAGCTAAATTTTGGTTTTGGTCAATGGCATTACTGTGTAGGTTAAATACTGATATATTAATTAATTGGTATTTTTTCTTCTTCGCCGGAAACAACGACGAACCTGTATCTATAAAATACACCAACTATAGTTTCCGCCATAAATTTTACTACAGTTATTATTAAACGAAAACATAACCTAAGTATATAAGACTCAGTTTCTTTATTTGTTTTAAAATAAATTAAACAATAGGATTCGCTTAATATGCAATCTTCAATCGCAAAACTGTTTTCAAACAGGTTTCAAACACCGTCTACTATTGCTCAGAAAAACAGGTAGTTCCGCCCCAAAATCACGCCATTGGTTGAGCGGATTGTCATTTATTATGTCCAACCCAATAAGGCCACTTAAACCACAGATTCAGTTTGTTGAGTGTGTGTCGCGTACAATTCACAAAGAGTCAAAAAAACATTTTAAAAAACGCCCTTTATTTTCCTTTATTCGCCATCTATTTTTAAGAAGTAGCTACAGTCTGGACTGGAAAAAACATGTTCAGAACTAGCTCTTTCCTATGGTTGTGCTAAAGACAGACGTGGATATATTTAACACAGTTGGAGATTTCTGGCAGTATTTTGAGGATGAATTAAGGACAAAATCATTTTTAAAAAACTCATGTAAGAATGAATTACTTAAGGAAAACTGTTGAGTTACATCCTGGTTACATAACTAAAAGAACAGCAGAACGAAGTAAGTTATCTCCTCTCTCTTTCATCTCATGAATAGGGGAGAAAAGAAAGACAAGGAACAAAGAATACCAGAAAGAAGAAAAATGAAGGAATAGCTCACATAGCTACGGGATATCAACAAAGTAAACAATTATTGGTCTGGTTGTAGAGGTGAGTTAAAGAGTTTGGCTCAGGTTTTTTACTTTAAAACCTCAGATGTTTAAAGGTGTTAATATCCTATTTCTAAGATAAATACAGATTGTTGCTTCACATGAGTCAGTTGAACACTGAGAAAAGAGATTTAAGCATATTTTGGTTCTCTGTTTCTATTTTTGGTAAGCAAGAAAACAATTTTCCCTACTGGAGCAGTACTTAACTTGAAAAGCATAATTATGTGTTAGTTAGTAGTTCATTTACCAAACAAGCCCAACCTTCCAAAATTTACCCACAACATGGAAATAAACAAATTGTTGTCAAATGTTTTGGGGTGACGAAAAACACATGGGACCTCTGCCACCCACAGCCATCTAAAAGTCATGCTGGTTGCAGCTTGCTGAGCATTTTATGGCCACCTTGTGGCCATGAATTGTTAAAGCACACCTTTAGATTCACAGGAAAACAGTACAAGTCAGTTTCATTGATCAGACTCCCTGATCATTATCTCAAACAGCCAATTTGTTGTCAGTTTATTAGCTTACAGTATGAGGAAATGCACTGTTGTGACTATGGAGGTGAGCGCACATTGTATAAGGCAAAAATTGGTAGAAAAATGGATAAATTCCTAGCAAAAAATTAGCAGTAGCCTTACCGTTAAGTGTTCAGATATTTCCTAAAACATTTCCTAAAACACAAGGCAATGCAATGTGTAATTCAAAACACCTGTGAAAAATCCATACAGAAAATTCCTTCATTACAGTACATTTTGCCATACTTTCTTCACCTTTTCGGATTGGAGTTTTCTTAGATTGCAGAAAAATCATTCATGTCTTGTACAACTTCAGGCAATAAGCACATACAAAAAGTAAAAGTGCCTTCAAGTCTTAAAATATATGTACAAACATCTGAGACCACTTTTTTTTTTTAAATCAATTTAAATATATAAAATTAATAAGAAATATTTAAGATTCTGTACTATTTTTAGGTCACTAATTAATAACTGTAATTACCTTTTTTAAAATTGTTATGCTTGTAATATTATTTATAATTTAAAAAATGAATTTTACTGCAAAATAGAAGCATTTTCACTAATGCTCTCAGACATTAGACCCTTCTGAATTTTTATGTAACAGCCTTACATGTATAAAGAACAATTTATGACTGAATGCATGAGTAAGAGGGGTTTTGGGGTGGGGTGTCATTAACTGGCCCCTCCCTGTCTTACCCAGTCATCACTCAGTCCTTCAGTCGTCCCCGAGTTTGTTTGGAGCTGTCATAACAGCCTGTGATTCGTCAGCCATTCCTCAATGTCTATGTTAATATTACACTCTGCCCTCCGTGTCCACAGGCTCCCATTTTTGTTTTTCTAATTATCGATCTGCTCGCTGTCATGGTGACCCCTGAGGGAAGAATCCATGTGGAGGCGAAATGGAGCCCAGAGTTGGCAGCGAGTGAACAAGTCCAGCGCACGAAAAGGGGAAATGCACCAAATTCCACTGTGCTCCCCTCAGAGCAGCAGGGCTGGAGCGCAAGCTGCTGTTCCCAACACAAGAAAAGCCTCATCTGGACAACAAAGCACATACATGGGTAGTTTTTATTACAATGACATCCACAGGAGTCCGTGAGTTTGTCTGGCATCCACACGCTAAAACGTTGATTTAATTATAGAAGATATAGTGATGATCAGTAATGAAAATTGAATGCTAACTTGCTGTGGATTATTTTGGTTTATAAATATAGTTTTAATTAAAACAAACAAAAAAAAAATAGTTTGAAATTTTATAGTTTCATTTTATTTTTTAAACTGTCACACATAAAGCCTTAGCCTATTTTGTTTTAATATTCGATCTTTCTCCCTTTTGTTGGAAAGTCTGGTTAATTTTAGTGAATCCTCTCTCTCATATGTAGAGTCAGTTCTTGTTTAGTGAATCAGTTCGTCCTAAATGATCCTCTCTCATAATGTAGTGTTGGAAAGTCCAATTCATTCTAGTGAGTCGGTTCGTTCAGACTGTTCATGTAAATGAACAGATTCACAAAAGTGATTCATTGATTCAACTCCCTGTACTATGTAGGCTACATGTTGACTTGGTTATGTAAATTAAGGTGTTTTTGTTGTATTTAGTTAGTATGAATTTGCCTGTTCAGATTTGATACTATTACCCTCCCTCATTGTTTTTTGTGCCAACAAAATATAGCTCTGATTAAATTCTAAATATTATTTTTTCATTTATAAAAGCAATTGTTATCATTATAATAGACATTAATGTGTTTAAAATGTGTGAATTTAAATTCACATAATTCTAGCACATGAAGACATAAAAGTTACAGTTGGATTTCCTTTGTTTCTAAAACCAGTGATTCTAGGGAAACTGAAGAACTTTCCCTGGAAGCCAAAACAGGTCCACTGGCGCATAATTCCGGTCTTAAGGCATTCTTGAACATTGCAGTGTAATATTTCATTAATTCAAAAGGCGGTGGAATGCTTTTCATTAAATGCAGACAGATGGTTAGGTTTTCCCTTAGAGTTGAATATGAACCAAGACGTCATGCTCACCTGTGGCTTTTGGGGCCGCTTACTTTCAATGAATGCCAATATAAAAACATCAACAAACTGAGTTTTAAATACTTGCGCATATCTTTATGAGCCAAATGATTTACAAGCCTCACTGGATACGTGCTTGAAAAATGTTACAATTTATTCATAGGCCCTTGTAAAGAGCTAGTCTTATATAAATATACTTTTGATTAATAATGTTAAACAAAGCCTAATATCTCAAAAGTCACATATCATCTCTTTACATTCTAAAACAGGCTCCAGATGTGGTGCACATGACTTAAAATTTTTAATAAACATGTTTGATATAATATACAGTTACAGACTTTTATGTTCATTAGTGTATGTGAAAGTGGACCCACTTTTACCAGTGCAGTTCTGTACATCTGCAGCACAATGCAGTTTTTAAAGTCCCATCAATCCCTGTTCTCACATCAAAGCCTGCAGGCGGATGGCTGAATGTTCTTACAATAACGCTGTTGATCATTAATGATTTCTTTGTTTGTTAGTCTGCATTTGTGGATTGTGTATAGGCAGTGTCAACACTCATGGTGAATGTTGCAGCTCAGTATGCTCAGTTCTGAGATAGAAAATGACATGGACAGGATCCAAAAACATTATGCCCCATATAGAACATGAAATTACTTAACAATATAATTCAGGTTATTTAGCACTGACGTGAACGCAATGGTGTATTGAGCCAATTCATTCTGGTATTTAACCATGCAGCACCGAAATGAATTCTCACTTTGTGAGTGCATTCACATAGAACACGTTTTTGCATTCCATTGCGCTGCTTTTCATTGTTTTTCTAAATGCACCAGACAAATTTTTGCACATGACATGTTGTTCTAAAAACACGGAGCTCAAGTTAAAATAAAATGCATCTCTAGATTTTCTTGCGTTCTATGTGAATGAGCTATCAGAGCTTCTATTAAACACAAAGGTGGAGAAGGAAATCAGTTTCACCTTTTCTTCATCAAAATAAAACTGCACAGTTGTGGACGATTAAGTTTATTTTTACAGCATCTCGTACTGACATTAATGCTTTTGTTCAATAAAGACCCCTAATTTCCTTTCATCAAGTCTCAGGACAGCCCTACTATTTAAATCAGACAACTGAGCAGAATAAATGCTTGCATTAAGTTCTGCACTTGCTTCTCCCAGTATCTCTTTCTTTCTTCTTCTCTCTTTGCAAGCATCTGTATGTGTGTGTGTGTGTGTGTGTGTGCATGTGCTGTGTGCGTGCACATGTCAGTGTGTGTGCCAGTGGAGAGAATTAAAGGCAGACTTTCCGTGGCAGGCGTCATCCCCAAATTGCACATTTGGTGGGGAATTTGACCTGGCTCGAGATGTGACAATAATATTCATTTCAGCATGTACCCCACTGCACCCCCATTTACACACAGTAGAGATCATTTCTGAAATAGAAAACCCCAAACTAACACAGAAAGGAAAGAAGAGTGATTGAGAGAGAGAGAAAATGATTTCTCTCAGTTTTGAAAGATAAAAACCAATGGTAAGCAGATCTAAGCGTCGGCTGTTTGGAGAAGATATGATGGATTGTGGCTTTAATAAAGATTAATGACCAGATTATTTCCTCCCTGTAAAGTTGAAAGAATAGACTCTACTATGGAATATAAAGCTGGCTGTTACTTAAAGTGGAGGGGGATTCTTAAAACAAAAGATTTTGACCTTTTCTTTTGATGCGTATATTTGCTGAGGGTCTCTGGCTGACTTCATACCTTGTATTTCTATCGCTTATGTCTTTGATTTCTTTCCCTACATAAGTTTGAAGCTGCACAGTGTTAGTCATCATAATTCTAACAAATGGCTTCCTTACATAGGAACCTTGATGAAGAACTGATCATATGTCTCAATTAACATCTTAAATTGTCCTCTCCAGAAACTGACCTTTCTTGTAAAACCTGAGGAAATGATGTGACACAACCTATTTGCGTTGTCCTGTGGTTTTAACAGGCACTATTGAGATTTGGGTGCA